>UXSR01000495.1:0-29970 GCA_900604375.1 Mesocestoides corti
ATTAAGATTGTCGGTGTTACATACGATTTAATGTAGAAATTGACTTTTTTAGCTGAAGCTTGAATCACTTTATCCAGTAATAGCCAAATTATCGCTAGATCCTGATCTTTCACGTTTGTGTCGCAGTGGTTGCAAAACGGCACGCAGGAATCAGAGAGGAGGAATGAGATTCGAGTCAATACATTCGTTCTCAAGTCGAAAACAAGACACTCCGTGTTTTTTTTATGTGGCAACGTGTGTCAGTTTATTTGACAGTGTAATATTCAACTAACAGGCCTATATAGACCATGTTAAAAGGAATTTGAGAAATCAGAATAAATATGTTCATGTCTACTCCTATTGGCAATAGGTTAAAAGCAGAATCAACACAAATACACCCAGGTTTTTTATCCCCTATTACCTCACCGCAAATATTTCTATTGGTTTGTGGTTATTTTCTGATTAAAACCTGATTATTTAAACGAACAACAGAATTTTGCACTTTAGTCATACTGCTATCAAAAGTTTACAGGGGCAGTTAAAAAATGATTTAGCTTCGGATTTGACATACATAGCAGGGAGCTGCAAACTGGATTTAAACAGAATGTGAACATAGCACGATAGTGTGAACAGAAGTGAAAATCAAAAACCAGAAAATCAAATTTGGATTTGTAATTTTGTTTCGAGTTTAATCTTAAATCAATGAATACATGTGACGCTTAGTTACACTTTTTAAATCATTTTAAGAACTGATTTCACTTGTTTTTGTCGATTTCTTGTAGATCTTTTCGAAATCGTCTGCTTCTAGAATGTCATTCATTCAGTTATATACAATACTCAGTAAAATATTGACATTTGTACCCCCACAAGCTTCCTTAGTGATACTCCACTTTGTTGGATTAATGTAACTTGATTTGTTCTTGACAAAAGATAAAATACCGTCAAGTCAAACGAAATTAGGCGGTCAAATGCGCGTATTTTTAAATTTTCAAGCAGTTATTTGAGAGATCAAATACCGCTTCCTTGCTGAGAAACTACTTTAAGCCGATGTAGATAATTCAAACACGTCTCACCGGTGTTAAGTTGACTTATTTTCTTACTAGAATTGTGCAGTTAGGTGTATCTGTTTAGGGCATAAAAACATGCGCAGGAGTGGTAGAGATGATTGATCATCGACTGACAATTAGAGAACGCGCATCCATTGCATCAAAGCCTGACCAAACAAACAATAAGAGGCACGTCGGACGATTCAAGAAACATTCGACCAACTATCAAAAGCAATTGGAAAGTCAGTTTTATTTACAGACCTTGATGTCAACAATATCATGTCACGAATGATTTAAGCCTCGAGTGACATACTAACCAAATATTCTTGAGGTGTGGTGTCAGCAAAACCGTGCATCTCTATTACAGCAGTCTTCTCCGTGACTGGCTTGACAAGCATTTCCCACACACATGGAGTGATCGGTCGTGGTTACACTGAGTTTCCTCGTAGTTCACCTACTAGCATGCCTTTAAAACGTTTTAAGGACCGAAGGTAATTTAGCCACATGCCGCAAAGAGAGAGGATTCTTGAATAAATAGAAACGAAGATTTGTCCCAACTTTTCAAGCATGTATTTCGGCCCCACTCTGCATTATCTTTGTGTCATGCACATTAGAATTATATATCCATAGATAACTATTTAGGTTACCGCATGGTATTCTTATTAAAGTATAAATTAGTCACATACATATACTACTTTACATATACTCAGCTTAATTATAGGGTGTTGACTCAGCCACTTAAACTATTTGAATCATCTATTGTGATTGTCTTCTTGTTACAAAAGCACAAGTATGTATTTTCATGAGTTCTAAAACAGTGACCTTAGATAGGATCATAACAAAGCGTAAAACATGTGAACTGAATTCTGAGCATTAAAATTTGGCCAAATATCTTTTATTCGTTCAACTAATCAGAGATGCATTGTGTTGAAAATGAAATAACACTTAACTGTTTAGGGTAAGTCTATAAGCCTCTCTATGTTATATTAATCCACTGTTTACGCAGCGGCAGCACTTTAGTTGGTATAAAAAAGAAAATATAAAACATCTGGCCTTCATTCCCTTATTAAAAGCACTATTTTAATTTGCATATTGGTTTTTAAAAATAAATAGTTATGTTAACCAGGAAAATTAATTTTTTTTTGTCAAATCAGGAAAACAATTAGCTGTAATGAATTCGCAGTTGTACATACTGTCTACGTTCACCACGTGCGAATGAATTTAAAACTTAACGTTTTATGTAATTTGTCCAAAAATTAAAAATTACATATCAAGAAAGTTTCGCAACTCCAGTGCGCTTTAAAACAGCGCGTCACCGATCATTGTACACGGAACTCCCCACTAAAATACCAAATATTTCCATTTTGAGAATCAGCAGTGACTAATGTTTGGCTGTTTTCATTTAGAGCAAAACGGGACACTGCTAAAGGAAAAAATGCCCTCGGCTGAATATTATTGACTGCCCGTTAAACAAAAAGGAGCATTTTAGGTGGTCTTTCTCTACCTCCTATAAAGGTTGATTTGTTAATGAATGATAACGTAAATTGGTTCCCTACCTTCATAAAATTTTACCATACAACTGTTAAAGAGACCAATTTTGCAAGATTGCACACTCTTCCTGTCTACTCATTTGATTTATTCCTTCAGTTCCCATAGAAACACTATTTGGAATTATTTCGCTGGCCGAACAGTGTTCAACAGGCCTCTATGTGAGACACTGCATTTACCTTTTAAAAATCTCCTGGGCCAACTTTGCTGTTTATTGCCTCACTGACCTCTGTGTTTCATCTGTATGTAGTAAATAAAGGTTAGTAAGAAAGTGTTGTTTGAATATTTTATTAAAAGGCCTACTTTTTAGTTTTTGTAAAATGCTGAAGCTGCTTGCTTTTTAAAAGAATTGGACTTTATTAGATTTAGTGCCAAAATTTGTTTTATTTAACTATTACGGTGAAGCTAGCTTATTGCCCCTCAGAAACTTGGATGCAGATTTTTGTATTATTACTTTTAATTACTCTTTACCGCAGGCATTATGATTTTAAGATGTAATTTGTGTAAGTAACAAATGTATTTACTGCTTTTTGTTAGTAGTGCCACCTACTGTACTATTGAAACGCTATAAACAATATTCTGATAACTTCAAACTGAGAATATAAAGTGTTTAATGCTAGATCCTTATCCTCTTTGAATAGTTTCCGTTCACTTAATCTGAATACTGAAATTGGCTCCTTTGAAGGTGTGCTCCATGTAGACATCAAAACAGTCATTTAACTCCAATTCAGGCAACACCATAGATGTTGCTTTCAGAGAAGCAGATTGCAGTCTACATAACCATTTAATGAGTATGTTTAAGTTTATAGTAAATTGCTGGCTTTTAACGATTTCGGACATTTGATGAGTCATGTGAGTCGTGTGCTTATAGTCTTTCATCGACATTGCGGCTTCAACCAATAGTGTTCAAGAATCGCAGTTACGTAATGTTTATCTGCAGCCAAAGTATGCCTTTTTAAAATGTCCATGCTATCCACCTGAATAAACGCCGTAACAAGTCATCGTTTAAAATTTCGAAGAGCCATAGTACAAAACAGAACACGTACGTCTCATTTAAAGGCACTAAATCAAGCATGCAACTTTTTGTAGTATTTTGTGCATTCTCGTAGTCTGTCGCAATTTCATAAAATGTCGTTTTTATAGTTATGATTCTTATCTTGATGTAATTAGCGAAAATCATGGGACTATTTAGTGCAAAATTGTAGCACAACCCCGTTAAGTGTTTAATAAATTATCTCACACCAATGAAATGCTTTTTAGATGCAAATGAATTAATGTAGTCACATATAAGAGGATATGAACTTTGTGTTTACATGATTTCGTAGATAAACACTTAACTGACATATAGAATAGACCTAAATTTCTCTCGTAATTCGCCCTAATAGCCCCGTAGTTCACGAATTAAAACACTTTAATTCTATTGCCTTCGTACAAACCATGACGAAATATCTTTTTAAGTTCATTTTCGTAAAACCTGGCTAACTTGAATAGTTATCATCATAATATCAACTTGGAATTACTCCATTAGAACTTCTAGGATTTACTTGAACTAAAACCTAAGTCTGTGACTCAAATTGTGGTATTTCCCGATCAACGTAGATACAAAATGAGTCGTTTTTTGAGTTCATTCATCTTTATTCACCGTTATGTATTATTAAAACTAGCTTCCTGATTATGGAAAATGCACCACAACTGTAAGTTGACAATGTCATCTGACGATCTTTCCACTGTGAAGTATTTAAACATGGGTAGGCATTTACCATCGTAACATCGTTGGGAAAATTCTAGCTCTGGATCATTAAATTAGCTCTACAATTATTGCTATAAACGTTTTTAAGTAGTTGATTTATATCTGTTTTGTTTAGGCACACATTCCATGCTCTGAAAAGCATTCCCGATATTAAGCCTACAAATTGCTCGAGGCCTTAACGTTATCTTATGTGTTTCAAGCGTCAATTAAAAATGGAATAATTTAAAAGCGTCTTTGAATCAAAATGATAGATTGTTCTTAAGACCTTATTTTTGATTAAAATCTAGCCAATGCAATTGTTTTATTTTCTGCCGTGAAGTCAAAGCCTAAACGTACTGTTTCTTTCTAGACTCACCTATAGTTGTTATAACTGTCGTGGCAAAGTAGAAAGCACCGGCAAATTTCCACTGGGTCCCAGCGCGATAAGGCTTTAGTTGGATACCCAGTTGAGTGATTTTCTCAAAATCCTCTACGGAGATGTTGTACCGCACTCGCCATTCCCTTTCCTGAGCCTGAAGGCGTTCCTTTTCCGTGCCCTCCGTATCGGATTCAAGGGCGTCAAACACGGCCGCTCCTATTACAAGATACGTAAACGTGCACACGATGAGAGCAAGGGTTCGTACATTTTGTCGTTTCATTTTGCCTCATATATTAACCGTCCCTTTTCACTAAGGGCATGCAAACTTTGGCGGTCTCGATGCGCCGGTTGCCTTTGGCGCGTGTATGCACATACGGGCTGTATAGGCCGGAATCTGATTGGTTGGCGAATGTGCCCGGGCTAAACGGGTTGGCATTTCGATTAGGCAGTCGGGCCGCAGGTTTATACAGATAATTCACTCATAAATGTGAAGTGGTATCTAAAGGAGGGCAAAGTAGGGCTTACGGTTTCAGGAACCTAACTTTATGAAAGTAATAATTGGTTTAAGATACAGAGGTTAGAGTTCAGCACAATCAACTTTATTGCAACCGCCGAAATATTTTTGCCTCAACTTCGTGATCACACTGCCGTATTAACATCAACAAGTGTTGCTTGGTAAACGAAGTGATTGTTTTTTTCCAAAGATGACCGATGGTATTCTTTAACACACATTCATTCTGAGGAGTAGAGCGTTACCACGGATTTGGGACATTTGATAAACATAATGCAACTTTCGAAAATATTTTCGATAAATATCAAAAGACTATACTACTAGTGGTAGTAAGAGTATGTAAACTTTGGCTACTAGTTCCTCCTATTAGATTTGCAAAATTTTGTTGGTTCCTTCAAATGAACATCAGTTTCTTGCTTTACTTTTAAAATTGGTTTTACTCGAACACAACCGTATACCTTGGGTTCCCTTCAGACCTCTTATCAATCTATATTTGTTGGAGACTAAAAATTGAAGCCCCGAATTAGCTAACTAATGAGACTGATTTTTTTTTAAAACATTGATTGGTTGAGCAAATGTCAAAAATGCATCCTTTAATGCAAATGGTTCTGATTCTATGTTTTGACACTGTTTACGTTTCATTTAAAAAGGAGAGATAAATGTCACATAGCAATCACAAAAAATAACGGTGAAAAATATAAATTCCAGTCAGTGGAAACAAATAACAGTATTTAGGATCTGCAAAACTAGGTTTAGTGTACAAGTAGTAGTGCATAGACTATCACATGCAAAATTTTTTGCAACTCCTAAAGCCTGCTACGTGTTGAAAGAATACAGTCTATTTCTTCAAAAACTTGACGGAGTAAAGCATTGATGTCTAATCTGAAGAAATCGTGCGCCAAGTTAACAATCAATGAGAGTACTGTGGTTCTTCAAAGGCAAAAGGACTTCGAGTGCTGAATGTTGTTTTTTGAAGATTGTGCTATTGTCCAAGGGATATTTCTGAAGCCGAGAACTACCGCTTAGCTAGATAACGCGTCTTTAGATTATTCTTAGCCAAATCGCCCTGATTCAAGTGAAAAACGATTGATTCGAGAATAGTTTTAAAAACTTGTCTATAACTTTCTGGTGAATCCGTATCCGTCCGTAGGATTGTGCCTCCTAAACGGACAAAACGGGGAGCCAGAAAAACCTTTCCAGTTAAAGTGAATAAACACTAATACATGAATCCGATGCTTTGCTTTAAATCAAACTATCGACCTGAAGTTTTGTCTAGCACGGGAAAATTTTAATGTAAAGAAGTGAAAATGAGACGTTTACAAAGCCTTAATTGTCTTTCTCGGACAAACGCTTCTTGGCCATTAGTCGGAAAACTGAAGCAGCCCTGATAGTTTGAAAACCAAAATTATATTTTTGAATTTGTGTCATTACCCTAGGCAAGGGTCAATAATTAATATAATTTGCATAACAACGAAGTTTTGTAATTAAAAGCACGCGGTTATAGAACCGTACAGAGCTTGTCTGATTGGTAATGTAACGTGCTAGCCGAAGGGATCCACCACCTTGGAAAGACATCATCATGCATTCTTATCAGTCACAAGGCAACAATGGATATATCCAAAACCACCGAATACATGGAAGGAGGGTATATGAGGGGGCAGGGAGGCGCACAGGACGACAGTGTGGGTGAGGGGAACAGATCGTCAGATTGGCCGTAGGAGGGGTTGGCGTGTGGAGCGCGCAGGTCACATGCACGCGGAGCGCACACTTTGTCGTGGAGCCAACTCGCAGACCCATTGGCGTGACGGTTGGGAGATGTGGGAAAGTGGGGGAATGCGAGTCGCACATCCCAGTTTTGAAAAAAATACTAATTATACCCATTACTTGCAATCAAATTATAAATCTGGCGTCATTTAAAAAAGTGATTATGCCTTTTCAGGGTTCTAAGGTTAATCAAAACTAGCACTTCTAACTCTGGGACTATGCATAATTTTGTACATCTTAGTAGGCATCTTGCCAAAACCTTTATGCAATTTGATCTTATCAACTGCATCGACCTGATAAGTTGCCCTCTTTTCATAACATTTATTTACGGTGTTTACGGTGCACATAGAGCCCGTTTTCGAATAGCGGACCGATTGGAGAGAAAGTGATTTCTTCAAAGCTGTTAAAAGTCAAACAAGATGCACACGAGATGCATCGCCTTAAAAATTGTGCATCAGCTTGAAAGGTGAGTGCGATCGAAAATAGTGTCACCCAAAATACCTTAAAATCACGGATAATATTGTTTTTGCCCAAATAACTTTTGCTCACGGTAACCATAAAAAACCGATAGAAACAATGGGTAATTTTCGAATAAATTAATGGTTACTAAGACAAAATTATGTCACAGAAATCCCAAATTTAGTACAAATTGTTTGAATTTATTCACACAAGTATGCAGTTCACTTTAGTCTAAGATGCTGTTGATATCCAATATCTCCGTGCCTTGACCGACGTTAAATTGAGATTTATGGAACAGAATATGGTAAGCGGATTTTCTTGAGGCAATAATGAAAACAAGAAATCATTTTGATATTTTATGTTAAAACACAGCAGCGTTTCTTGTGTATGTTATTGGGTTAAAATTTGATTTTGAATTCAGTCACACACACCAAATGCAGTGTAATTTTGACAAGAAATCAAAGAAATTAGAATATGGTCACGACAGATTTTATGTAATAAAACCCCTTAGATGTTTTTATGGGACAAGTTCGAATCGAAGTGCTAAAATATTCTAAAGTTTTCCACAGGAAGGAAGCCTAATAATACTAAGCCAACTTAAAGAAATAATTGATTTCAACACGAAGTCATTTGGCAAAATATGCTAAATACAGCGTAGTTTTGATGTCTATTAAAAATCGGCTGAATGAACTTGAGTGAATCTATCTCGCATGTATAAGTTTGAAGCTGATACTCATTTATGGAATGCTAAAGTGTCTTTTAGGATCTGCAAATGCAATATTTCTGCCCAAGCATTGTCGAAAACCGGATTTAACATCATTACAATCCAGAAACCCATAGCCAAAACAAAGAAACTGACTCAACATGACAACTTTAGCCAAAACAATAACACTAATTAGAGTTCAGGATGCCTGTCTCTACATTAAGAGCCATGTGAACAATATCGTCAGAAGCTTTTTTGTCAAAATCGAGCACAAATTGAGACTGTACAAGTCGATTTTCAGAAAAGATATTTTGGTAATTAAATGACCAATCGCAAAATAAAAGTAAAGGAAGCAGGTCTCTCCTCATTTCAAATTTGCCATCCTCTAATATCCATGGTATTTCTGAATTTCTCAAGCTTGAAATTTTCTTTAGAGACATCTGGTATCTTTTCTACAATGGTTTAAACACCATCAAAATATCGGATGATATGGCCCACATGTCCATTAAGCCTCTCATTGTTTTAGTATAAATCTTGAAAGTCATTTTTACTCGTTTTCTGTGACTGACGAGATGGAATAATATTTCTTCAAGACAATTGTGCAATATTTCTCAAAAACATTTTTGTTAATTAAATTTACGCACCTTGATTATATTTCAAGCTTGAGAAATTCAGAAATACCATGGATATTAGAGGATGGCAAATTTGAAATGAGGAGAGACCTACTTCCTTTACTTCTATTTTGCGATTGGTCATTTAATTACCAAAATATCTTCTCTGAAAATCGACTCACTTTTAAATCAAGTAATGATTTGTCCAGAAAAAGTCAATTTTATCAGATCAATAGCAAACTGCATCCCGAAAATGAAAGCTTCTCGTTATGTGGTCAAGAATTTATTGTAGGGTACGCACATAATGAGCTGACCGGGGTGCATTTTAAGGATCCTACGCATGACACTAAAAAAGACAGACTATGTAACACTGCAATTCAACTTAAATCTGCTGTAAATATGCTTGAAAGAGGCATTTTAGACAATATAGCGTTGATTCGCATAGTACACGGATGTGTTTTTGCGTCTCTAGGCTTACCTTTGCATTTACGTTTAGAAACAAAATGCGTTTTCAGTGTCGTCTGTTACAGGCTAACTTATGTGAAATAGTCTTTCAATCAGCTTAGTTAATTTTGTACTCTGAGTGTGACACGTTCTCCTGGTTACTTAATACCGCCGAGTTGTGATGTTTTTGATAAGTAAACTTACATCACGTTTGAACTATCTTTTAGCTTTATGATTTCATTTTGGTTGCAACTTACGGTTATGAAATTTTCTCACTTTATGTTTTACAATTAATAAAGCTTCCCACAGTGCTAAGTGCATTCGTACCTAAATTTGAAATTGAAAAAAATGTGACTTTTCGAGATTACCTCTGCTCAAGTCCAATATAATACCAGAAGCACAAAAAATTCTTCTTTCTTCATTCTGTTGTAGCTTGAAAGAGCCTATACGGAATTCTTGGATTGAATGTCAGTAATAATCTCCATTTCAAAAGTAGCCAATAATGCTGCATTAAAATTTTTACGAATGGTGCAGGCGCCAGTTAACTTAACCGAAATTCCTCAAAATAAGTAACCTTTTTCAATCATTACTTTCTACTTGAAAGTATCTCCCAATTGGTGGAATTTTTTCAAGAATGAGGTTCTTTGGAGTTTTAATTTATCAATCAGTAGTACATATATTTTATGTTCTGCGTTTGGTTGTAACAATATTGAATTTGAACTGATTATGAGCAGGACTGTGATCTATATTTGTGAAGAAATCTCCCAGATTTAAGTTACACGATTAAAATTATTACTGGTTCTTTTTAGGGTGCTTTGGCTCAAGGAAATACTTAAGACATACGGCCGTTAATGCTAACAAAAAATTAACGTCTTTCTACTGCTGCATAAATTTTGTTAACAGGAATGTGAATGAAGTGTGTCATTGGTAACCCACAACAAAATACCTTTTTTGTGGTCTGCCTTACAAACGAATTTTTTCAATGTCCTAATGCCTCCCTAAACAATTGCCATATCATACTTGTTCAGCTCATTTATTGCGCTCGTATTGTTCTTGCTGAGCAGGACTCAGCATCTGCACAATATCATATGAGTAGGTGAGGATGGCATTCGTTTTTCCCATTGAATAGCTGCTTTTCTTGTTTACATATTATTAACATCGATCTGTTTATGCCTACAAGGGAATCAGAGCTAGGTAAACAATTACTATTTACAAAGTCACCTAATTTACGAACAATCAAAAAAATAAAATCAGACGTTTCATTTTTGTGAGACCACTCGCTCACAAATTTGTAAATGTCATTTCATTGACCTGATTTTGAGAGTTGACTACCACTTATCTGGAACATTCTGCCACATCACACTGTCTATACCATTCATAAGAAATGGTTAGCAGCAGACAAACTACACTAACATTCTACTGCATGTTGACACTTAAAGAACCCAGGAAAAGGTTACAGTAAATTCGTTCGGACAAGCTTTCAATCATGCGCATCAAATGACAGTTCACCTCAGATATTCCGCTTAGTCCTGGATAAGGTATCACGTTTAAAATAACAACTTTGTGAACAAATAACATAATTAATTTGTGATTTTATTTACTCCTATATGCTCGTACCTGGGACTGACGTCAGACCCATCCCATTTTTTTTATCCTGACCCAGTTTTCATGCCACATTTAATTAGAAAGCTATACTAGAAGGACATTAAAGAGCCACCCGAACTCTATGGGTCTGAAAATAAAAAAAAGGTGAAAGTTGTCTAAATTGGTAATGGTACTGTGAAAATAATAATGCATTTCACTTTATTGAAATGACAAGGTAGCAGTTTCATTTCTGCATTAGGAAATAAATTGCAGTTTTTAAACACAGAAAACAAGATTTAGCCAGTTCTATATCCTTTACTTTGACATTTGGCAAATTTTCAGGCTGATTCATAAGTTCAAGCTTATAACATTTCTGGTCCATGTTAACAAGAAACTACGCCAAATTCCTCGTTGGGTAACCTACATTAGTGAGCAGTTCATTATTCTGAGACTTTGCAAACATCGAAACAGATGGTCAGCCGATAGAACAAGGTCGGAGGTAGATGCATGTAGCGATACCGCATTGCAAAAAATGTGGTCCGTAATTTTTCATGAGTTTTTAAAGACATGTGAGGTATTTAGCATCTTAGTGGCGAAAAAATCCCACTACAAATTGCCAGTTCTGATCGCTTTTTTAAATTCATTAAATGCAGACAAGAACTAAGTCTACAGTTTGAATCCTTGAAGCTATCCTAAATATATTGCATGATTTTAATCATACCAACTTACTTGAACGATTTCTTTAAGCCAGTTCAATTTTTAGTATTGCCATCGGATCATAGTTTTTGGCATTTATGTAAAAAATGAAGTCTATGCGTATTTGTGACTCGTTTATAAAAAATTTAATACCATAGCGTTTAAGATGCGTACCACAACTGCTATGCAGTCGTGTTAGGTGTAATCTTTGCGGACCACAAATATCTACTCTTTTTTTACGAATTTAAGACACAGTAAGCAGACTGTAATTGACGTATATGATTTATTTAAACTTCTTGCAATCTGTGAAAAGGTTATTTGACGATTCAATCCAATTTTACTTCAGCAAACTATCCTAATCTTTTGCTTTCTTCTAGTTCATCAACGCCTAAATTTCACATATCTTTGTAAACCTCCGATGCTTCCTTTCTCAAAGGGAAATAACGTGGATTACATGAATAAATCTGCTACTTTTCTTCCATCCAAAATGTGACTCTGAACTAACAGTTGCAAACACACGCGTGATCAGCTGCTAAAGTAGATTAGAAAGGAGATCGGTCAAGTGGCATAAACACAGATCATAATACCGGCAGAGGGTTCTCGAAGACATTGCAAAACTAATTTTGAAAACCGGAATTTCATTCTTGCCTATTCTCTAAAATCTCGACGTAAAACGCCCTTTCGAAACGTACTGGTCAATGTAGCTTGCCATCCGAAGGTAATTAGGGGCACCCACATCTTTTTCCTATATATACAATGCACTATTGTGAAGGGTCGTTTTATTGATTTGTGAGTCACTTAATTGATCCTGCCTATTTTAGCTAAGGATATCTTGTGAGCAGCACCAAATCAAACTTATGTATCCTTCAAGCTACTATTGTAGATATGCTGTTAGACGCTTTGTGTCGCTGCAAGTAGTTAATTCATTGGCTGTAACAACTAAATGGAATTTTCGCCGACAAATTAAAATAATTTAGAAACTTAATCTTATTGCGAGCTCCTATGAGGAATTTAGGTCGCATATTCTCAAGAAAATGCTCCCGGACAATGTTTCACAAACTTAATAAAAGAATGTTCTGTTTACAAAGTCAAACCTTTTGTCATTTGAAGTACTATCATGCTACCACAAACTACTTGCCATTGTTAGTCGATTACCATAACTAGTATGCTTCATTTTGCAGGCTTTTAACCAGAAGACCCTAAAACTACTTTTAAAGTTCCCGTAACTTGTCACAGATTTTAAAATCATTTTAACAGACGCTAGACGACTTTGAGGTGTTTTTTGCAATAAATTTGGCAACAAAAGTGCATGTCCCAATCACGCTTTAAAAATATGTGACAGGAGTCTGGATTGTTGCTCACTCTCCATTAAAAAAAGCACAGCGAAGACGTTTCAAGCCTAATGCTGTGACTTTGATACCTACATGCATCCTCGGTCATGAAAGTACTGCCATCAGGGGCATTCGCGTCTTTTTTGTGATGGTGTTCCTTTGATAACAAAATAATTAGCTACAATTTCCTAAATATATTTTTAGTCAGCATAACAATAAGTAAGGTTGTAAAAACTACTTAGTGTGTAGGGATGATAATCGGAAAGGGAAATAAAAGGTTTTTATTATCGTTAAATAAGCTTAAAATGGGGTTCTGAAACTGCAACACAAAACATTTAAGCATTTATTTGTACCTTGCTTCTGTTACTAAGACAGTCAACAGTAGTTTTTTTGATTTAAAAATTATGAATTAAATGTAACGGATTAGTTAAAGCCAGGGCAATATTTCAGGATGGATACCAGTTCAATTCGTGATTCGATGCAAATTAATCCATAATTTTTTTTAACTAAAATGCTTTAACGTTTTAAATTCCAAATTATTTCACATTTAATTGTGTCATAAGTGTACTTCAAATCCGGATGAGTTTTGTGCGTTTGGAAACAACAGAGCAACCCAATCAGTATCTGCACAACCAATTTTTCCTTCTTTCTTAAGCAAATAGCAAAACAACATAGAAAAGAAACGAAAATCATGGAAGTAAAGAAGCATAACATTGATCAAATCCTAAATTCGATTGTGAGTATTGTCACGTTTCTGGTAAGATTTTAAAGGAAGGCGTTTTATGTAGCTAATTCCACTATGCAAATCAATGGCAGTGGACAACTAATGTGAGTAACTTACAAGCAAAAACTCACGACCCAAACGAAACGTTTGAATTGGGTTACTTGGATAGGCTTTTTGGGAGACCCAGCATGTGGTCTTGAAACACGCCGGGGCCACTAAGCTGAATCTAGCCTCATTGCGCTACCCTGCTGCCCTCGATGAAGAAGAAGACAAGAGAGAGCGTGGATACAACCGTTTATTCCAGAGCTAAACCAAGTTGGTGCCATCGTGTTGTATGGCATTTGAACGCGTGTTTTTATAACTCAGATATAGGAAACAGTGTTAATCATAAATGTGCTAAAAATGGGGCTCAGGTGTCGGGATAATCCTGAATAATCGTTTACCGTAATAGGGTTGAGTTGAGTTTCAGCGCGGCTGACGACATGATGTGAAAAGATGCATATTGTGTCGAAGGAAGGAGTGACGGGATAAATATGTGTGAATTAACGCGACTCACAAAAGGCATCATCTATCAACATTAAAATATTGGTTCAGATGCAGCAAAATAGATATTTTAAAAACCTAGATATTTTAAAAAAAGTGACAGTTTGGCAAACACTGTAGAACCCTGACATTCACCTCTTAAATATTCACATGTTTAGTCATCTGCAAAAAAAAATAGATCGGTTATAAATTTAATCGTACATAAGACGCTAGCATCTATCTAAGAACTTTAAATGATGATGGAACCCATAACTTGTAAATGGTACAAATTCAGTTGCAGGAAACGATGGCGTATGGATTATTGACTTGAGAAGCATTTCTTTATTAAAAATGTTACAATAATTTTTATTTCGAAGTAGACAACGAACATTTGGAATCATCTACAAATCACCACAGATACTAATCAAACTATTTCAGGACAATGAAGAGTCAAAATATAACAATTCATTTTAGACAGGCGCAATTCACCGATGAACGAACAAAAAATCTATAAGTACTCATTAATAAAATGATGCAGTAATTGATGTTGGTATCTTGAACTTTAAATAAAACAAAAGAGCTGGCTAAATACTGTTAAACTCGTATACTAAAGCAATATTCAGGCACATTTTCCACATTTGACACTACCTATTTTACTCCTATCAATAATAACGCATCTATTTTAATACAAATAGAAAAATACAGCGCAAAAAGTTTTCTAAATTTTCAGAGGTTGAATTAGGTAATAGGGAAATTATTTTTTTTAGCTGAGTACGTGTTTAACTATTTGCAGATTGCCGCGTTTTTACGAGATTTCGCGAATTTAGGCGCTATGACTGTGGATGCTGTTGTTGGAAGCACTAGTGTGTGCTTTGTTACGGATAATGTCTCCTTTTATGAAGAAACACGACTTTTGGATAAAGGGAAGCTTACAATCACGGAGAGGTGTGCTGTTTATAGTTTTCTGCTCCGTCATCTTCTTATGTATATTTGTCAATTAGTTTTTGTTGACTTGGATCCAGTAGACGGATATTTCCCCCCCTTTTAGCTCAATAAGTTGGAATGGGGAGAAGCTTCAGTTCTCGCTAGCGTATCCAAACATTTGTCTTCACGCAGTTAGCCGTGATCCCTACGGTGGCGATGAAAACGTCAAGTTTCCTCATCCGCATCTACTTCTTATGGTTGATGGTGAACGTGTTTGGTCTAATGGTGAGCCATCCATCTCTGGCGAAGGTGACACCGGTATGGAAATTGATGGTGGTGAAGGTTCGTCAGGACTTATTTTTGCTCTCAATTTCGAAATATTCCGTTCAAATCACCCATGTGGGTCATCGGACTGGTTCTGTTAACTTTACGATTAAAGGTCAATAGTGTTCTTTAACGCTATCGTTCTTTGTCTATCCTATACCGTTCTAAATGCAACTACGAAAAAATTTAGCTCTTGTCCAAATTCTTGTCTTGCAACGAGTTAAAGCCTGCTAATTAACTAAGATTGCTGGTCAAGAGACTTTAATGTTTTCTTTCTTATTCTATGCCATGCTGCTCTAAACTTAAGTTTACTGGAGGTGAAGCTCTTGTCCAACTTCTTGGCTATACAACAATTTAGTTTGTTCATTAATCGTGGCTATCGTCTGCCGTATTTTTGTTTCCTCTTGAACAGTTCGTGATTTTAAATTTTCAGATGTAAGTGGCGAGGAAAATGGGACTGATTTCCCCACCGACGAAGAAAAAGCTTCGTTTGTCCTTCGTTTTGTGCCATCTGACCAGAACGACCTCGATTCTCTTTATGATGCGATTGCGGAATGCCAGGCCCTAAACCCAGACCCAGAGGATTTCTCTGAAAATGAATTTGAAGATGTTCAAGAAGAGCCTGAGGGTGACGTTAATAATGGTAAAGTCTATTGAGACCTTGTTAAGATACATGTCTGTCACCTAATACCTCAAGGCGAGCCCATTGTTGCGACCTCGATGTTCGACGTCAGTAATTTTAAAGCTGAGCCGTTCGTATAGCTGTTGTGTATGTGTGTAGGATTTTAAATCGACTGGCGAAATGCTTGAATGGGGATACCGCGTTGTAAACACGTTCTTTTAATTTTCCCGGAAAGTGCGCTATTGCGTCGTAGTCACAGTTGGAGTCGTTCGTTTGTTCACTTCCTTATCTGAATGAATATTTTTATTTAATTTTCGTTTTTAGAAAATGGAAATGGAGACATTGATCCTGAAAATTTTACTGACGACTAAACTAATATGTACAGCTTTTTGTAAAATATATTCAATTGAAAGATTCTCCCAGCATTTGCTTGGAGGAGTTCAGTTCAGATTGTCGCAATGAAGCCAAGGGAGGGTTCGATATTTTACCAATGTTCGATCCGTATGTAAGGTCTCTATTGTTAATTTATCGTTGGTAAATTTGAACTAACGTGTATTTCTTAGGAGGCGTATGAATGGAAGCAAATTTATTACTGCAGTTTGAATCGCATTCGTCAAGTCAGTAATTTTTACTCAAGTATAGGATGGAGAAATTGCCCATTTATAATAGTAAGCTTTGCTGCCAATGTCAGGGTCTCTAGGATTTAGATAAACCGGCGAATCACCACAAGGATGGACTAATAATCGGGGGTTTCAGCGAATGAGATTCTTTTACTGATGGTACTAGAAGTAAGACAGCTTATTTTCTATTTCTAAGCAGTATTGGGCTTTACGAAATAAGGAACCCAGTCACAAATTCTGGCTGCACTCACGCAGATTACGGCATTATTTAAATCGTAAATAGTGACGAATTTTAATGCAGAAGGACGGTTTGGATCATCATAGTAGGGATTTAGATTATGCTATCGAGAGTTGGCATAGATGTGGGCATGAATGGAATAAATTTCTTTAACGGAACAGTTTTGACACAGTGCCTCAAATCTGGTAGATAAGGTAACTTGTTCTGTTCAGGTAGCACGCTCCAGCTCTGCTTAAAAACTAAGAAATCACCTCAGTAATTCTAGAATTAGTAATCGTGACCTATTAGGAGTGTACCACCGATTCGGTTAAGGCATTTCGACGAACTGTAGCATAAAATATTGTTCTACTAGGCAGCAACATGTTTATTTGTAGCTGCACGGTGGCCCTGTTTTGAGCGAAGGTGATGTGAGCGTCATTTGATGGGAAGACGTGGCTAGTTAATTATTGTTTATTGATCACTATGTTTTTCTTTTGCAGCGTGGAAATAAAATTTAAATAAGAGGGATTCATCCCAGAACTAGTCTTTTTGAAAAAAGTAAGAACTAAGGCCTTAAATTTAACTACAAGAAAAATTGTGCGCACAATGTTATTGGCTTAATGTAAAGCATTGTGTAAAAGAATTAATTGACATTTCGTTTTAATCATCATTTATGCTCTAAACTAGTTCGAAACTAACCAATCAGCAATTGATCCTAGTTTTGGTCTATTCAGATTTTGGTGGGCTTGCTTGGCAAGCTTCCTTTTGTCCTCAGTTACTTGCAGGCACGCCATATATACTTGAACTGCATGAGCTAAATAAAGTTTACGTGTGTAGTATCTGTGCAAATGAGACAATCGCTACTTGGGATTAATTGAGCGGAAAATAATAATACGTAAAAGACAACAAACGTTATGTGCTCCACCAGTGAAATTTTTTACAAGTCATCCTCTCCCCATTGGGCTGTGGTTCTCCATACTTATCGTCCAAAATGCGATGATGAACTCTGCCTCACAACTGGACAGGCAATTCAGGTCTGTTCACCTGAAACGGTTGCATAATTTATGTTATATAAGGTTCTTCTCTGATATCCTATATTGAAGTAACAGCGATTTCACGCGTTTTTTGACCACTTTGTGCGTTTTATAAAAACATTGCCGTGATAATGTTTGGAACCATTGATATTACTGTTTCCCATAGGAGAGTATATTGTTCCCACTGTCAGAGAAGTATTAGTATGCCTGTCTTTTTTCGGATAGGTATGTTATACCCCTAAATTGATTGTTTTACTTTTTATTTGTTTTGTTGGCTCGTTAGGCAGGCCATTCATTTGATGCAGTGATGGTTAGTATCTAAAAATAAGTCCGGTTCTTCAACTTTTCGGAGGATCCTTCATACAGTCAATGACTGCAGACATGCGACATTCACAATTGAAAAAAATAATGTGTGGATGGTCCCTCTTTTCTCTTAATAGGTTCTTTCGATCGATCCGAAGGTCTCAGGAAGTGATGGTTGGTGGGTTGGTCAGGACAACTATGGACAGGTCGGCGTCTTTCCAGCCAACTACGTTCAGCTTCAAGTTTCCGGCTCCGATGATGACGATGACCACCAGCATCATCGAAATTCCTCCGAAGGGCAAGGTTCTTCATTGCAGGATTCGACTTCTTCATTTTCTTTGGATGGGACTCTCGTAGCTAACCGCGTTGCCACACAACTTCTTCTTGCGGACTCAGCGCGCGGAACTGGAGGAGAGAGCGATGGTGAAGGCCGATTACGACGCAATTTCAAATGGGATAGCTCTGTAGTGGGCCTGTCACACTTGCGCGTCATTAAATTTGAGGATGTTACCTTGGGAGATGTGAGCAGTCTTATTCTGACTATTTCCTTGTCAAAGATTTGCGCCGATAAATTTACATTTATTCATTCAATTGTGTTTAGTTTAGGAAGGGCAAATAGGCACTATGCCAGTAAATTCTTTGGTATTTTGTGTTGTTTTATTAAATTGGGGTTACGTAGTACTTATCTTATTTGCACAATTTTCATTTCTGGCCTGTTATGTAACTATCAAAATATGTGGCCTAACAATAAGTTTTTCAATCAATCGTTCACCAAAAGTTTATATGAAACCTTTTTCTTAAGTACTGTCGAATCAAAACTCACGGGATTGCATCTACCTTCCGTTTTTTTGTCTAGGTAGCTACTCATGCTGACAGTTGTGAAATTCATCGCTTCGATTTGTTTGGATTTTATTTTACTCCATTGTTGCCGTTTTGTTGTTTTGTATTAAATCACTCCTGAAATATCTAAAAGTATTTTGCTATAACTCCTCATACTTTTCTGCTAAACAGTTAAAATTTGCGTCATAATTATCTGTGTTTAAAAGATAACTTTACATCCTACTGCTTGATTTTATACTGCATTTGCTGTGACATTGATCAGATGCACTCTTGTTTTGTCAAGGCCATATAAACGTATTGCTTTCCACTTGTTGCACATTTAAGTCCTCTGTACAATTTTGTGTAAGTCCACAATAAATTCAATAAATTGTGCAATGATTAAGAGCCACAGATTAAAAAACTCCGTTAGCTTCCAAAGTTCACACAGCTTTTGAGATATGAAGTCGGCGTTGTGATAACTTCGCTTTTGTTTTTTTAAGCCCCTTGCATGTTAAATGCCATTTTTACGCATCTTTTGGTAATTCGAGCCAAGTTTGAGTGCTGTAGTCTTGTATTAGTACCATCTTGAGTTTATGTGACTGGTATTTTTGGAGTTCAAGCATAGTGAGGACTACTAAAGGTTTATCAGTGGACGAAGTAGATATGCAATCCTCGGCTCGCTTGCTTCTAATCTTACAATTGTGAAAATTTCTAGTCAACAACAGTTTGACTAACAGTGGTCTTTGGTCATGTACTAACGATTTCTCCAGACGGCGTTTTTAGCCCTTGTGTTAATTAGTGATCTGTTTTCTGATTACATGTTCCTAGGAGGTAGTCCAGAGTCATGCAAATCCTCCCTGGTCTCCGTTTTGACAAAAGAGCATCTTTGATTTTCTGCTCTATGACCACCGAATGTTGACAAATTATCAGCCGCTCAAGCATCTATTCCTCCAGAGAATTTCACTTTTAATATGGTTTCTATGTAATGGTAATCTGGCCCAAACACCGCGAACACCGGTTTTTTATTTGCCTCGCAAACGCAGGCATTTGTCACGCGCACCCACGCCCTTTGTTGATTCTCAGATTACGCATTACTGTGGCTGAAGAATATATGTTCTGCCTCTGGTGCAGTAATATTTACGCCGAATGCTTCTTCACAGCTCTGTTAATAGGTAGCCATTAAAGGGGGAGGTAAAAATATCTTCTATTCATCTTAATTTAGCACGTAATTGCTCCTTTTTGGGTATTCGTTTCCATTTTAGCTCTGTTTAACCCGGTTTTATTCTACCGACCTTTAACCGATTTTATTCGATTCTTTCCACCCTTCGAGTTCTTAGATGTGCGGTCCCTTTTAATGGTCGCAAAAATAATAGTAATCTAAAAAACCTTTTGAGCTCAAATCATTGCTTAGAAACAAGGCTTCTAAGGAAATAGGTCATCCTGGTAGATTTCCTTATCCGATAATAAACTGATGAAAAATTTGGGCCAACTACTAGGAACTACTACTACTGCTGGTGCTGCTGCTAATACCTCTTAAACCCTCCAAGTTTGTGTCCCATCGTTCCGTCTCCACGTCAGTGCCACCTTCAACTTACCTGATAATCTAGCCAAGCGCCGACGCTTTGTTGAAACTGCAAATCTTCACTGGGCAAAAGTTCATTTATTAAGTTGATTAGCAAGCCGGTAAAAATCACTTAGTAACTGGTTGCTAGCTGGATGCTTTTTCGAGACACTGTAACGCATCGTTTCATCTTTCGGGCGATTCTTTAAGTCTCTTTACCAAATATGATCCATGCACGCGAAGTGTTACCACTAAGCAACACAATGGAAATTTTGCTTCAGAATTTTCTGGGTCAGTATATTCATCAAAACCATTGGTCTTCATTTGTGTGTACATAATAAGTTTCAACCACGACTGTTCCAATTCATACATCGGCTAGACCGCAAACTTGGTGTATATGCTAATTTAGCATCACGTTCCATAGATACAACCACTTCAGTACGTAAGCTACACAATTGCTGTCGCGAAATTTCGCGGCCTCAACCGCAGCTTATTCTTTTGCGAGTTTTTCTTCATCCCGTTTTTTTTAGCTGTTTGCTACCTCTTGTTGTGTATTTTTTTTCGCAACTTAGAGATTCCCATAAGGGGTAGATACCAATCGTCTGAAATTGTTTCTTCAAGCCTAGGTAAATATTACATCTTGATCCCAAACATTTAGCATGTCTGAGACAGCCCAGTTAGCGTTAGTCAAGTCACACACGGTTTTATGTTTATATTAGTCCTCTGCGTGATCCATCACCTTAATTCCCGCTATTCCCGTATGACGTCATTCATTAAGATAGTTTGTTTTAGGCTGGGTGAAACGGCCTTTAAAGTGGCCCTTCTCAATTACATCGTCAAACTATTGTGTTGTCTTATTTTGACATCGATTTACTTGAGTTCTATGTCGGACGTACATAATACTACGGTTTGAGTTTCCACGAGAACGCTCCTAAGTACTCACTTCAAGTTGCTCTTAATGGAGTTTTTGGACAAACTGTCACGTTTAATTTTCAAACTTCAGTCATGTACATTGGTAGCAATGGGTAAGGCGGCTTCTCCGTCCCACCAAGTGCATTGTGCATTCCCAATATTTGTCTAGAGCCAAGGCACATTTTAATTTGAGTCACTGCAGTTTGTTACTGACACCTAGCCAACTGATAAGGAAAAACCTCTTCGGCTACCATGTCCACCCATAGCTTGATTATGCCGTAAAACATTTCTCAAAGGTCTTACTTGTGCCCTGTTGGTCACGTTTTGGCCTGCCTCTTACCTAGTTTCGGTTGTGTTATCAGTTCTGTTATCGTGGACTCATTAGTATAATAGCTAAGCATTAACTCTTGTCCATTTCTCTGACGTCACCGAAATCTCTATTTCTTCTATCTATTTGAATTTACTAACTCTATTTTTCAGGTTTTAGGCATGAGTAACTGTGAAAGATTAATGTAGTCTTTGTTCCTGCCTACTGTGTAGAAAATCGTATACTTAACCATTTCTGTGTAGTAGTATTTTAAGTTTAATTGTGAAAACAAGCTCCATAATCTCTTGTTGCATGTGACAAACTGACCGTTTTACGGTTTTGGAATCGAACACCACTTTTTTGACTCTCCATCTTTTCGTTCACGAATCACCTGGACAAATTCGTAATTTCAAATTTAATTCGCTCTGTTTATTTGTTTGGTGAATCGGTCTGTTTTGGATTGAGTCTATGAAAGGTCTGGTGGCGATTTTCCAAAACTCTTAGTTGTTAAGTCACAGTAACCGTCTCGTTTTGCTCACCCGAGTTACTCTTATTTATCCAATTCATGAAAAGTGAGCCCTTTGCCCCTAGTCAGTGAAAACATTAGGCTCGACTGTTCCTCTTTTTTTAATGACAATCTAAGTTCTTCAAAAGCAAATATGACTGGAGATTGGGTAATCTGCATTCATGAAGTATTGGGTCTTTTATATAAGAGAACTTCACGAAAATAACGCTTGACCTGTTTAATTCAGCAGTTTTAGTCAATCACTTGTGGGTTTGGGCAGCCGCAGTTTTAGCACCATGAAGTTTTGACATTTAATTCTTAGTTTAATGATACCACCCAATGGCGCTAGTTCGCTTTTCGATTCACTATTTTAACTTGCTGGTTTCCGTTAGCTTCTAGTTGGGGTTTTCGTTTTTAGCCATTGTTAATTTTAAATACTTCCTGCTCTCCGTAGTTATTTTTTAAATTCGACGTACCCGCCTTCTTAACATAGGTAATTAACGCTTGAATGACATTATGATTCAATGGTTATCATGCCATTTAAAAAACAGTAATGATTCTTTAGTGGACAACTCTTCTACCGTTGCGTTTTAGTCACTTCTCGTGGTTACATGAACACAAAATACTTGATATGCTTTGTTTTAGAAAGTTGCACAACACTTGTGATTTATAAATAGTAATGTAGTTGCACCACTGAAGATAACTCAACCGTTAAGGTGACAGTGGCTTTGTTTGAGAAATATTTTGGCTCTTGCTCCACGTTTCGCGGTTTCTTCGACGTAGGATGCTTCTCAGACCGGGTTTTGGTTCCCCACATTCTGCTGCACTTGAAACAGGTTTGTTATTTCGTCTTGGCTATTGGCCATCCTGTATTCGATTTGGTAATGGTTTAATTGTGTGCCTATTTTGGCGCTTTAAGTCTTTTAGTTAAGCCTGATCCACGAGTTTGCATTTGAATCTTTCTGTTTTTAGTCGATCGGGGCAGGTTCCTTTGGGACGGTATACCGAGGAACATGGGAGGATAAAACTGTTGCTCTCAAAGTCTACCATCAAGCGTCCAGTCAGGTAAGTAGCCTCAGTCATTTCGTTTTCCCACTTTCATTTTTGTACTTTGTTTTGTTTGTCTATGTCGTAATGTTTTGTAAAATTGCTGCTGAAGACTCTTATCTTAGACGGCGTTAACACTCGTTCTGAATCACTTGTTCCCTATAAACTTAACCGTGAATTGAATCAAAGTTTCCCCAATAAGCAATGTTTAATCATTATCTTGTTTAGTATAATGGAGTTCCGCAAGGACTTATTCCCCTACAAGTCAGTATAAAATTGTCTATGATGATTATTTTGTGAATTCTTTTCCCCGAAATAGTTTTAAAATTTCTGGTATGTTTGTGTTGTGCTCAAAACGTTATGTTTTTCCCCTGGGTTGATAATTACAACGATTGTAATTACATTTTAACCCCTTTTCCTTGCCTGAGCATCTATTTTCGGTGTGATGCTCATATTCTCAGCCTCGGACCAGAGCGTCACATTAGCATCTTTACTTGACTATCTCTGTGAGTTTGTAGAACTTATCAGAAGTTGTAGGTGCCGCTCCTTCTGAATTCCTTTGCTACAAAAAACTGGACTTCTGTCTTTGTCTAAAATCAACTGGGTGTTCTTTATTGCACATTGTATTTCATCGGAAGTGCCTGTTTGTCGTCAAGGCCTTACTTATCTGCTTTGTCATTATTCCTGCTCAGACTAACCACAGGGGTAAAAAATTCGTGCATAATTCTCCCAAACACAAGAGATCCACTTTTGAGCTTCTGGATCTAGGGACTTGCTCAAAAAATTATTTGATTAAAACAAGCTTAGCCTATGCTTGCTGAATTCTATCGTTGAGTTATCCAGTAATAAGAGAATCGTTTTGGTGCATAGTTGACGTTTATCACCAATTTGTGGGTATGAGTGCTTCAGTATAATTTTAGCTAGGTAAGATATTGCGCATTAGGAAAGTGTTTATTTTTTGAGTTCTTTAATAGCACTGAAATCGGTAGCAGTTGCGTTTCGAAAAGTAGGGGTTTGCTCTGTTGAACGGCACAAAGAATTTGATGCAGCGGTGGCAGGGTTCTCGTTTCAATGTTCACGAATTTGACGTTGATGCTTCGACTGATGCATTTTCAGATAAGTTAAAGTGGTTTTGCACAAATTCAACGGTATTGGCCTAGCAAACTGGTTCACGCCTTTTCACGTGTGTGACGTTTATTTTAATAGGCGTTTGTTTCCGCCTACCTTTCCGTGTCTGTAACTCGCCCACATACACTTCGTTTTGTCTCCAATCTCGTCTCTGCATTTCATCAAAGCTTAAGCCCATCCGTCAATAAAGATTTTGCATATACCAGAAATACTCCGGTTTCATATTTTGCGTCGGTGATATTAGTACTTAATACTACGTATTTGTAAATACTTGTCCCACACTATTTTTACCTTATCGTGTCGTACACAGTAAAACACAATAACCTTTCTTGAACTTGTTGGCCTACGCGTCACATTATTATCTCCTGTAGTATGCTTCTACGTTTGCCTCCCGCAATCAAACTACACGCCATTTCTTTTGTATTCCCTTGTAGTCCTCCCAAGTCTGTTGAATTGGATTTTTGTTTGCAGAGCGTGACGCTGAAATCTAATTTAATGTGCGCAATTCAAACAAAAATTACTACCAAATTACTGATTATAATGAGCCGAAATTGCTTTGCAGTGTTGGTCCTTTTAGCAATCCATTGCTACCTTGTGGGTTAGTCCGTGCCAGTGATTGCTGGAGAAACTGAATGACGTTAGACCTGTCGATTCCGATCACCGGAAACGCACACGCTGTTGTAACAGGCAATCGCTGTGAATCCTGCGGGGTAAATGTTCGCTGCATCTCAACTGTGTGCCTCCGAAAATGGTGATTAAGTCAATTTAAGGGCTTATAATAGTAAACTGCATGAAACTACCATCTGTTTCCGTTGGCCTCGCAAAGACATGCGATTGGCTACTTCAGCAATGGGATTCAGTTTACAATGGAGCGACGTCGTCAACTGAAATCGTCGCTGGACCACTTGTTATAGTCAAACTCTAGATTAACTGCTGTATCTTTAACTCGAGTTCGATCAACGTCAATTTTTCATGCATTCAGTCTCCTTGCGTATGTTACGACATTGGCCGAAAATCATGTAATATTGTACTAATATGAGACGAAGTTATGCATGTTTATAACTCGAGAAAATTAAATCGCTGTCGCATTTCGTTCGCTTTATGAAGACAACTATACGTGTCATGAGGTCTAAAATGTCATTATAAACTAATTTATCAATCACTTGTGTATTGTAAGTTTTCTTGAAAAAATCTGCCTTCTTTCTTTGCACTGGATCTTCCGAATGTCCAATGAACATGTTTGTAGTAGATCTACTTAATTATTACGTCACTTCAGCCATAGTTGGGTTTGCTTTGAATGATGAGCAACTGTTTCAAAAACGAAGGAATACGCATCCGTCACATCGTGCATCGGACGTCTTATAGGTGTATTAAGTGGTGGGCAAATTAGTCTGTAAGCAAACACACGAAGCACCGATCCAACTTTTGCGTACTAGGCTCACGTACATTTTGAAATTGTCTAGACTCCTATTTTGTGCTTTTCGTGTTTCGTGAAGTTTTTTTTCAAACTCACAGCCTACTTTTCTCCAAAAGTTAAAATCATTCAGACGCAGAGGCTAGGCTTTTGACCACACGATTTGGCCTTATTTACATTTGTAGCTTTACTTATGCTTAAGAAATGACTTCTTTTCCCATCCAATTGACAATTACGCTACTTGTGTGAAACCATAAAATTCTAGTAAATTACAACCAGTTAAACGTACGGCGTGTTGCACAGTTGTAGTGTTCTTTACAATAATTTACGATTTGACCACATAAGGGCTCCCAAAGGGTTAATTTGATGGTAAAATCTTAAGAGGAGTGGGTGATACGGGCCCTCGATGGCGTTCGGGTTTACAAAAATATGTGGCTTGTATAAATTTCTGAGGTGGGTCGTAAATTATAGCAGTGCACGTAAATGCTGTCATGCACATGTGATTGGCTCGCAGTGAAATGTGAAGTTGCAGCAGGGCTTTGCGCAGTGATATCCCATCCCGAATTATCTCATGTGCATCATAGTTAAATAGTTGCTCACGTCTGGTTTTTAACTGATATTTCACACACACATAGATTATCAATATGACGACTGTTAAAATCCGTAAAATGTAGCAAGTGGGATTCAAAATGACCACAATTTCCGTGCAACTATTGGCTGTGAGTTAATTTGTAGATGGCTTGATTGCCTAGCGCAAACTAAATTTAACTAACTATGTTTAATTTAGGCTTACAAAAGCATAAACCGTTTCAGGTGCAAGAAATTCAACAGGTTGTAGTAATTACTGGCAAGCATTAAAGTTTTTTATGAGAATTAGGTGCAAAACTGTGCAAAGTTTATGCTCTTTGTTACTATTTTACTGAATTTTGGAACTGACTACAAGTAGAATTCGGTAACACTTCGTTTCCGACCGTTTCAAATACCAAACCGATTTTTGTTTTTTTTTCTGATTGACCGACTCGACCAACTGATTGAATTGCCTGGTCTCCTAGGAAAATGCAGTAACGGGGTAAAATTTAGCACTTTGCTTAAAATTTGATACCGTAATCGCTACAATCATCTATGTCCCTCTATTTAATCACTTCATTTGTAAATCGGATCCTAGTTTTTCTTCTGCCTTCGTCAGGTTGGTTCATAACTGTTAATGATATCAGTAATTGGAATTTGTACATTGGGGTAATTTTGGCTGCTACTGTGTATGATGCTTCCCTTGGTAAAGCGGTCATCTTCCAGTGTCCACTTTGACTGTTTTTATTTGCCTGGTGTGATGAGTTTTTGGAAGCCATTTCCAAAGTCCGCTGTATAGCGACTATTCACTTTTGTTTTATTTTTAGCACAACAATATCTTCGCAGCCCCTACTGCATAGGCACTACTCTGGCTTTCACAGCTGATTCTATCTTAAATTTACGTAAAGGTGGTTATTTGTAATCGGTGTGCCAAGTGGGACCAGGCCCAGCACTTCCTTAATTCATCTTAGTTGGTATATTTTTGGAATAGTTTAGGGCATTGTGCTCTTATTTTTGTCGTCCTTGTATTAAAATCGTGCTTCCCAACTGTATCTCCGATGATAGGTTGGTGTTTCGTTGATTCGTGTTAATTCGTTTGTTGGGGCATGCCAATCCTTCTATGCCAGTTAGTCATAAATGACCAGACCATATACTTCTTTGAATTGTTTCCTATTAATTTCATTGGGATACAGTCCCTCCAGGTTAAAAACGTTTACCTGCTCATCCGCAGTCGCTCATCGAATTAGGAGATTCTTGCTGTCTGATCTGCACCATTTGTCACATCTCTGAGGGTTTTGGCGTCTCCCTTGGCTTTTTCTGGATCTTAATGCCACGCGGATTGTAATTACGTCCACACATTTTTTCTTTGTTTCTTTGTCATAACCTAAATTGAGAATCGTGTGGAATGAGCCTGCACTTTTTTCCTACCTTGAATTAATACTGGAACTACTTCACGCCCGCCGATTCGTCAATTTAAGTGGACATTCTGTGTGTTCATTGGATAATGCATTTTCAAAGAGCTAGATTTTAGTCAATGGTTGAAACCCATATAATACAAAAAAATTGTTAGCATTCTTTGGCAATTTCTTTTAAGATTGTAATCGAAAATCAGGAAGTGACTTAGAAGGCGCAAATCATGAATGTATTTTGTTTTGCTGGTTTTTATCATTGCGCATTCTGGTTACCATTTTTTCGAGTGCATTTTGCCAGGCCTGTATGTTCACCATAATCAATTATATCATACGGCATCTTGTGCGAACCTCTATATGGAAATTTTCTCTAGTGATATTTCTTTGGCCCTCTAGAGTTGGTTTTTTATCTTGAAAATATCAACTCATGTGCCATTTAACTGCTTAGTCAGTGGAGGCTATTTTGTGGTGTATTTGATCTTACACGTCGAAATGACGACGATAGTATCGGCTACTCAATTGTCATCTGATGTTCCTGTGCAGCGAGTTGAAGGTAATCTTTCATCATTGTCGTTATAACCAAACCGTTGCTTTGTCGGCTTGGTTGCCGCTCCTTCACTTTATGCGAGTCATGGCCTAATCGGCGATTAGGCGGTCCTTTTCAAGTTTGTTCTGTAAGCGCGTAGCCCGCAAAGCTAGATAACATTTTATCATATACTTTTTGGATCACCCCTCTTCCAGCGTGTCTGTGTGCAAATTGTCACTAGGGCGCGATCCACTTTCGGCTTCCCCATTTTACTAGCGTCATTACCCTTTTGACCATAAACTAATTTGGACTTGTACCAAATTCTTCATCTTCGGCCAATTGTAATGGTGATATTCAATACTTGTAAACGATAACTGTTTATTTAAATTTTAGTTCCCCCGTCCAAATAGACAAACTGTAGTCAATTGCTTCAAAACACAATAAAAGACAGTTCGAATATCACTCAGCAATTAAATAGTATCATCCCCAGGTAATACACATTGCCTATTAATATGAGTGAAACAAAAAATCACATTCTAATGCGCGACGTACTGCTTTGGTCTGGCGCGAGTCGTTTCTCGCCGAGCAAACAAAATTTAAAGTGACACTCAGGTATTGGGGAAAGTGATCAGAGTAAGGTATTCGCTTCGTATCGTTCCTCGCACCTCGGCTACTAAACGCATTTTTACACGTCTGTTTGGCTGTTTACAAATTTTTCAAAGAGCTGCATTGGCAGACTACCTCATTTTTGGCGACAAACATTACCCGAATGGCCTTAATAGTCCACGAATAGTCTATTTTTATAGTGATCCTGGGGAGTTTGGCTGTAGTTTAGGTTACGCCGGTATAGCCGTACACATAACCGATTATCCAAGGCTACCCAATTATTTATGAGAGATTAGCAAGCTTCATTTGTAGAAAAGACCTTTACTAATCATTTTCTTTTGTGGTGCGGAACAACGTAAAGAGCACGTCGAATCCCCAAGACTGGAAAACTTTCGTCTTGTTGACTGTACTATTATGATATCTCAGTATTGTGTTGATTCTGCTTTGCCCACAACCTAAGCCCAAATTCTATGCACACTGATTGAGACATCACAAGCTTCATGCATTTTTAAACCTAGAATCAAAAAATCCGTCAGATTTTGGTTTGACCGCGTTGCTGCAATTTAATTAACTGTCAGCTAATGTTAAAATTAGGCGTGCTTCTTTGTACAGGTCCAAAGGGAGGCTCTCAATCTCGGTCAACTGTCTCACCGGAATATAGTTGAATTTTTCGGTCTCTGGGAGACCCACGAAACACTGAGTCACTTACCGGCACTTGTAATGGAGTTCGCACATGGCGGTGCTCTCCATACTGTCGTTCGCCGTAGACCCGCTATCCGACCCTCCACCCTAGCCAACTGGTCTACCGACATTGCCAAGGGCATGTGCTATTTGCATGAGCAAGCGAAACTGGTCCACAGGGACTTGAAAACGGCGAACAGTGAGTTGCGGCATTCAAATGCATAGGCACTTATTGACTCATGTGAGATTAGTTAACCTTCATTTCAACATCACAGCACAGCACACTCAGTGCTTATCCGGTGTCTTCATCAATAAGAGGTGTGGAATAACATTTCTTTAACATTAAATAAACCCCTGTATCAGCATTAAAGTGGGTCAAGTGGGGCCAGTTTTCTTTTGCTTAAATTAACCTTC
>UXSR01000496.1:0-29858 GCA_900604375.1 Mesocestoides corti
GTTTTGCCGCCTAATCTGACGCAAAGGGACCTGAGTTGGAGGTCTCTCCATAGGAAAAAAAATCTATCGATACCGCTTAAACGCAAGTGGATAGCAAACGTCCAAAATTGGGGTGGCGTTTTGAGTGACGTCAAATCAAGATGATATGAAGTGGTAGCGAGGGTATTTTTGAGCTGGTGCATAAACTGACGCCCCCAAAGCGGAGGCGGTTGGCGTGAAAGCCAGCACATCGTCTCTTTTGGAAGGCACTACCGTCAAGGCTCTGCTTGCTTCACTCGAGCCAACACAGCTGATGTGGGTTGCTCCGGAATGTGACTTCGGTGTCGCAGCATCGGGAAACGGTCTTTACCGTAAAATGAAGTTTGGGATGCAATCGAAGAGGCGCGTGAAATTTGACGATGACAGAAGCGAATGTGATGTCCATCAAGGTGTCCCCATTCATAGAAAAATGCTTCATATTTTCAGTTTGCATAGTTGTGCTCCTGTACAAGCGTTCTAAGACAACCTGAAATGCTTCTGCTCACACAGTGTCCATCAATTTTCCACCAACCCCCACCGGATGCAACAGTCTGCAGTCGTTCTTGGAACGTCTGTTTATGATATTCACCAGCATAGAGACGACTGCCTCATGTCAGGCGCCACTTCTGAAATTGACGAAGTCCACAAACAGAGAAATCACCGCTTGGTTGTCCATCTGAACCCTTTAAAGTGGTTTTCAACCACACTCTGCAGTGCTCAAACATATTGACGATCTGATTAATCCCATCTCCATGGTCATCGTGCCTTGAGTTTTTGAAATTGGTGTAAATATCGTAATTTTGAGGTCCGTTTGAGTATAGCAATCGATGCACTTACTGCTTCTCTAACTAGCACTCCACGAAATCGACAAAATGCCTCACTTTGAAGCTACCTCGACACGTTAATTACTACGCGCCGTCGACCATTCAAACCCCAAAGTAAACAGACGCATCCAACATGAAACATGGCTGTTTTTCTTAGCGTCTTAGTCGAAAACAATTCAGTGCATAAGGTTGTGCTTGCAGATGACGAAATTTACGTATCATTCACCACACAACTGGCACATGCAACTTCCCAAACAACACACGTTGGCTCGAAATCGAGAGTCATTCCTCGACGCAGTGCTTGTAATGTAACTTCCAAGTGAACAAAAACTGCATTGCCGCTTCTCCGAGTTAATTAGTGTCGCAGTAATTTTAATTGGCCGTCACAACGCTAACTACTTGACGGCGTCATGTTTGCTGCGCGTTAATGAGGCTTCAATTCCGCACAACACTACAACGTCCCCGATGGTGCTGGCGGCTACTGATGATGATTGGCTTCGTACAAAAGTGGCCGTCAGAACCGATGAAGGAGACGGTTCATGGACAATCAAAGCCGTCACGATGTAGACAACATGTCTGTTCAGGAAATAGCTTTTCCTTCTGGCCGGTGTGACGGGAGAAAGAACAGATGTCGGATTTGTCCTTTATTACAATGGCAGTACCGACATGTCCAGTCAGGTTAGGCTCAGATGCCGCGGCTTTGCGCCTGTAGTGTGACACGTCGGTGGTGAATCGTGCTGATTCACGTCCACCAACTTGGTCGCTGCATTCTCCACCACACTGACCTCCTGTTTTCACGGCGCCCCCCTATCGATTATGTCGAGACGCCTGGTCATACACCCCTGTGGATGTACCTCCCTCATGCTACCCTCTGTTTCGTTCATCTAACCGTTCAGCCATTTGAATCGGTCACTAAAAGTTTGGTAAACAAGACGCTGCCTCATTTTGAATGCTTCGCGATTCTTCCTCCACAATCTTTTCTGTTCCCGTCGGTTGCCGGGACTGCTTTTAGGTCGAAAAGCACAAAACTCAGACACAAACTAATTGGTAATCACTGAGATGAAATAAAAAAAAGCGGTGATTGCTAAAAAGCTCATGGATGTTTGCAACAGACGCAAACTTATCCAAAATGTTTAGACGCTAAATGCTTGCGTGAATGAGGAGGCGTGAAATTTTATCTACATTTGCATTTCACGACAAATTTCGTAAACATTCTACTCAAAATGTTTTTAGCTTCCGAAGAGACAGACATTAACTTCGGTTGAAATGCCAGTTCTTTTGCAGGCGGTGAGAATTTTATCTTCTCCCTCCACTGATGCCTAGCATTGTGAAAGCACATATAATTTTGTACCTCAAAATGTGTGTAATGGAGGCGTACTTACGAGATAAATATCAGCGGATGTAACATTGACATGGTTTGGGGCCCAAGTGGGTCATGAAAACACACCTGTGATTGAATCCAACGGCGCATACCTTTACGGTGACTGCTGATGTGAAATGAGAAGATCCTTTCACTGTTAACAAAGCAATGGCTACTAGTTCACAGAACTTAAAGACGAACTTCGTTAATGATGTCCTAGAACACGAAATAAGTGTGGTTAATGTTGAGTTATAAGGGTTGGATCCCCCCAAGGTCATCACAGCAGCAGCCAATCAGGTGTCTCATTTGTAGTCCATTGACGATGTGATTTAATTACTCTAGATTCAATAAGTGATCTGTCTTTGTTGCAGCGTCGCTTTACTACTTATGTTGTCTTTATGCTACTTCCGTAGACGTAAAGACAGTAAATTCCTTCCCAGTTAATGACACTTGTAACAGACTGAAATGTGGCCCTTTACCCTTACCAACGTCTAAGTCTCTGTTCACTTTAACTTCGCATGCCGCATCGTCCTATCGACTGCCTGTCACGTGAACCATCAGAGTTTGTTGGGCTATTAAACAGTTCGTTCTGAGGGGATGCAGCCAAACCACGATGCTAATCAGGGAATCAGGTCACTCAACTTGCGGTATCTCAGGGTATCCACGGCCTGCTTGGTCTGGTCGGTACTTTGATTGACCAAAATGCCGCTCGGTTCACTTGAAGGAAAGTGCTTGCGCCAGGCGCCACTGAACGCTCTTAGCGTGTTCTGAAAACCCTCGTCGACTTACAACTTCTCACCGCGAATTTCGGCCATACAAGCGTATTTGTGTGTACACGAAGTGTGTTTCTAGTGGGGCTTAGCCTCGTCCCTAAAAAGACACTGGATTGTATTTGGCAATTTTCGACAAGTAAAGGCACTGCACCCCCAAGTGACGTCTGATATACATATCCACGCTAACACTGCTCTGACATGTGCAGAAAATCAGCTAGCAGTTGAAACGTTCCACCTTCTGAAATAACACTCACGTGTGACGCGTTAAATTACGCCTTTTAGCAGTTTCCGCCTTACGAAACGGGCTCATAGACACAAGTGGAAGATAGATTTGACCTCAGTGTGGTCGCTCCAAATGTCGTCCATGAAGGCATCGTATTTTCCTGTGCACAGCTGATTCAACAGCTCAAAAATTAATCATGGGACTATCTATCTGCCTCTAAAACGGCGTAGAGGCAACTCATTTTACGGAGTTCTCACAAAATCACACGATTTCGCATGCTGCTAGTCATCTGCTCAAGGTATCAAAAGAGAACTCCTCGAACGTGGCCATAGCAGATGCTCTGAGTTGGACCTAGGCGTGGACAATGGTCGCGCGGCAATCACTCGTGGACCCGGAGATGCCAGCTAGGTTGAAACATCTCCGAATGCCGACAAATTGCGTAGGTCTTGGCTTGAATGACGAACAATTGTCACTTCTAGACACGAAAGTGAGCACTCATAACGCAGAAATGAGGTTTATTAAAATTTATTGAAAATATAGTGCGTTTTAAGTGTTCTATGCATTGGCGCTGTCGCTACCTCTTTCTCCTCCGCCTCCACCTTCCAACTCCATCAGGGATGCAGGGGAGATCCTGAAGACTCGGACTACGCCATCGTCGCCGCCACTGGCAAGAGCCACCCACTCGTCGTCCAATGGGTGCAAGGCCAATCGCCGCACACACACTCCCATGTGTGACCAATCAGATGGCAGTTTCCACAGCGACCGACACGCCTTGTCAGCCAATGATATCGCCAGCAGCTCAATTCCGCCCGACTCGAAACCGGCAACTGCGAAGGAGAATTTCTGGCCGAAAATCGATGACGCAACGTCGAAAGCGGTTATGGCCTCAGAGAGGGAGTGTGGGGGTCCCAAACGGGCACCGCTATCGCCATCCCAAACCATGATGTGTTTGTCGCGCGAGGCTGTGACAAATGCACTGAAAAAAAACGCCAGCAGAACTTACTGGTAAGACATCAAAAAATGAACACAAAAACGGAATTCCCAGGGTTTGTGTGAGAGGACGACAAATTCTACATCCATCGAGTAAATATACAGGAATCAAAACATACTACTAACGCAAACATCAGTACCTATTGTCGGGCAACCAGGCGCAGGCCCAAATGATGCGGGAGTGTCCGTCCTTCCCAGGTGGCGATCGTTTGTGAAGTTTCAAGGTGGGCGGCGTCTGACCGTCGGCACTGGGCTCTGCCTTCCACAACGCCCAGGTGCGATCACGTGACACCGAGACAAGACGGTCCCCAGTCGAGTCAAAGCGCATCTGGGTCACGGTGAGCTGGTGGAAGGGGAGGTGCTAAAGGAGGCAAAAACCGTGGCGTCTTAATCTCCGACAGTTGACAAGTGCAGAGCTATCGAATTCGAAAATAACGTGCTACTATTTTGTAGTGAGTAGACGGTTTTATTTTTAAAAAAGTAGAATGTTTCAAAATGTTGTACGCCAAAGATAAGGTGAGAAAAAAAGGGCACAGAGGCAGAGACGCAAGTGTTACCTGATGAACTTGCCAGGTGTCCGTCCGCCAAAGGAAGACCTTCGCGAACTCTTCTTTTGAGGCCTTGCACGCCGACGCAACCAGAGAGCCTTTGGGGTGAGCTGCCAGGCAATACACCTATGGTAGGTGAATGAGGACATTGAACAGAGTATGTACACAGGACTGTGTAAATGAGAAATATTAACTTTGAAATTCAAGCTACTGACATTCAGTTAGTAGGGGAAAATACTTGATAAAGACAATATTTAAAACGATGACGCCGGGTCGCATTTTTTACTATTTTTCATTTCCATTATTTGTGGAATTGAGAAGATGTCTGGAGTATTACACAGTTGACTGAAATAAAAATCAAAGCAGAAGAACACTGTCACATTTAAGATGTCATTCTAATTTTTTCGCCTTGTTTTACTACTCATTTTCCCTTGTTTATCCACGAATTAAAGTATCGTAGACATGTCTTCTTTTACACGCACACGTGGTGTGGCGCCGTCTGAGGGCGCAGACACATTGGACCACCTGGCCTCAGCCAATCCTGTGTCCCTCTGCGTTCCAATGGCATGCAAGGAAGATAGGCAGCCAACCAGAAACAGACACGAATGAGGTGCATTATGGGCGGCGCAGCCAGCGTGGCGGACTCGGATTCTGGCTTGTGATTGGTCAATAAAGCCTGTTCTGTTGTACCGGTTTTTTTCATTCTAGAGCTGGAGTATTCTACAGCAGTGTTGCAAACGGACGCAGCCATACTGGGTTCCGCCGAGTTCAGCCAATCCCAAGTTGAAGACCAGCGCCCAATCAGAGATAGGGATCGATAAGGGCCACTACGCAGCATGTCCTGTTGTTCATATTTTCTATAAACTCATGCTCAGGCACTTTGCACTTTGCATTTCAGCTATTACCTTTATTTACAGCCATTAGAATACAAGTCCAATTATGGTGGAGATGCAATAGCCAATCACGAGACTGGACGTTTGGTCTACTGTGAAAGTGCAAATGCACACCTCACCTCGTAGCCGTGACCGTAGAGCTTGTTGGTTTCTGTCCATAGAGTCGCCTCAGAGAGAGCGGCCTCAGTTGGCGGGTAAAGTGGATTCTGAAAGGAAACACAACATGCAACGCGTTGAAAGACGCCACCGACTCGAACAGTCCACTTTTTTTTGAAGAAAGTGCCGAACTTACACCAAGACGATCACCCCGTCCACCGTCGTCATCCGCTCCTCCAGCATCGGCTTGGTTGGAAAGACCCAACGCCGGCTGAACTGCGCCTACAACATTCACAAGAAGGACCATGGATATGTGACAAGGCTTTGTCCGATTGGATCGAACACATTGGAACAGCGTTGAGGATTTGAACCAATCGGGTGTGAAGGAATCTACCAACAGCCAATCAAGTCTGAAAGAATCTACGAACAGCCAATCAAGTCTGAAAGAATCTACCAGCAGCCAATTAAGTGTGTAAGAATCTACAATCAGCCAATCAAGTGTGGAAGAATCTACCATCAGTCAATCAAGTATAAAAGAACCTACCAACAGCCAATCAAGTGTGAAAGAATTTACCAGCAGCCAATCAAGTGTGAAAGAACCTACCAGCAGCCAATGACTGAAGACTCGGATGAGCAACAATCGTGGCGTCGCTGAGCGTGCTTTCAACAAAGCCCCTAGTCGCGGAAAACACACGTCCCACTTTCTCATCACCCGCCGACACGTAGCGAACTGCGTCCAGGCTGACTACATCGTTCATCTCGTAGCCGTGCACCTGGGGACGCGCGAGTTCGCGCCACATTTGCACTGCAACAAAATGAAAGAAAGCATTTAACTAAATACACTACTAACTATAACTGAGTAAGCATAATCAATGAACGCATTTAACTAATACACTACTAACTATATATGAGTAGGCATGTTTTTCTCCCCACCTGGCGGATTGCAACCGCTTCCTTCGGTGTAGAACAGACCATGAAGACGGACGGTGAAATCTCGACTGGCAGTTAACAGGTACGTTGGGTAGTCGAGGCTGTGAGACGCCTCAGGCGTCTTCAGTGGGACACCATCGACGACATCGCGGCACCACGACAGACTCGTGACTGCACCAAAGTGTCCAGTCAGCGTGATACGGGGCTCCGATTCAGTCGACCAAATGGAGAGGTCACCCTAGAAGGCAGACGCCTTCAAGACACAAACACAATCTCAAGGCGAGACCTACAAGCCACCACTTCTACGCACCCAGAAGCCGTGTCCAAAGACCTCGTTGTTGTAGTTGCCCCACGCGCAGCCATGGTAACCAAGGAGGTTGCCGCCAACAGTTCCGAATCTCGCCTGTTCCAGCCACATGTCGAGGTCATCGTCGCCTCTGGGGCCAGGTGATTGGCTGAACAGTGGTCGAGAGGGGGCCCAGATGATGAGGGACTTGTCGCGACTGGAGGAGAGCAGCTGGGGACGAGAAGAGGGCGTCCACGACACGGGGGACCACGCCAAACCCGTCACCCAGTTGTCGTGACCCGCGATGACGCTCTCCAGCCGCGCGAGCAGTCGGTGGGTGGCGGAAAAGGGCGCGGGCAGGGCCAGTTGTGCACCCTGATTAAAAATATTGCGTTTATGACTTGATTATTATAGATACCTTTGTGGTTTTCTGCTGTTTTGAAAGGATCGGATGCAAAGGGTTTCAGAACACCGAACGAGAAGTCGACGTGAGTTACACAACCTCTCAGAACAGCGGAGTTAACGATGACAACTGATAAAGAGCACAATCGGTGGCACTGAATTTTTATACGGAATCCAGCAACAAGGAATGAGGTTGTGGTGTTCTTGGTGTCGACGGTGTGTCCACTATGATTTCGATCGCAGTGAACAGCCTGCGACCCGGACAGCAGCCTGGAGAGTTGGAAGATGCGCAGTTGCAAGCTCTACTGGACGAAGACTCAACGCAAACGCAACAAGAGCTTGCAGCAGCTCAGTTAGGAGTCATCCAAACACCTATTTGCGAATGTTTGCACCAAATGGGACAACTTCAACAACTTGGAAGTTAAGTCTCACTACATGTATTGCAAAAAGCCTGTAAAAAATCACTTTATAAACTTGGTAAAAGCGGATTTACCATGGTTTTAATCGCAAGAAACAACCAACCTTTTCACCAGAGAGTTTTTGCGCGCCCTCAAAGAGCTGAATGTGCCAGACACGAATGTGGTTGTCCTGAGAACCCGTCGCCACCAAGGCGTGGTGTCCACTGACCCCAGACGCGGCATCGTCCTCCGTCGGATACATCTTCACGCAGTCCACGCAGGTAAGCCAATCGGTGTGGCCTCGCAGGGTGGCGGCGTGGCTCGGTTCCCACGCATCCGGCTTCACGATCCACACGTCCAAGCCGCCCGTCGTCATTCCGACGAAGAGCAGAACCATCGGCCCCGGTAGGCAGACGAGACGCAACGCCAGACACGAGTCAGACCCCTGGTCGACGCGGAACGCCCCGCCTGGCTGTTCTTCCATCGTGGCCACGGCGCCGTCTGTGTCGTAGGTGATCGTCAGGCTCCACCCAAAGACCGTGTTTTGGCTCACCGCACCTACCACGACCCGCGTCTCGGATTCGTCCACGTAGCAGCCATGCACGCAGGCGACTGACGTGGAGACACTGAAGGATGCGACTTCGCGTTGCGCGCCCTCATCCACGTCCCAGATCTTGATGCTGCCTAAAACGAGCACATGGAGCATGTTCGTTCCACGTTGAGGCTGGAATTAGCACGAGAGCGTGTTGGAGTGCGCGACTTGCCATCAGACGAGGCGGAGATGAGGAGGCTGCGGAACCTGCTGAAGGTAGGTCCCTTGAAGGAGTCAATCCACGCGACACATGTGACTGTGTCCGCTTGTGCCGCCAGCGTCTTGAACACACGCATGTCATTGTTGACCTCCAGACCGAGGCAAACAACTCTACCGCTGCCGTAGGCGAGCATTTGAGGCCGGCCAGCGTGGTGGAAGCGTTGCACGGCCATGCAGTTCGGCCGAGGATTGATCGCGGCCGAGGTGTACTCGCACAGCACCGAGAAGTTGGCAGTCTCGACGACATCAGAGTGAACGCGACCGTGGCAGGGAGCGTGCTTGCTCACAACGAAGGCTCTGCGACCCATCGACCTTCCCATGAAACACTGATCAGGCAACTGAAGTGGAATGTCACCTTCGCACTCCATCTAAACACAGTGGTGGCGGCTAATCTCAGAAAAGGGTCAATCTACGAATCCAACACAACCATACGCAGGGCTCTAAGCAATATATCACCATTACTGAGAGTCCTAGACGGAGTAACAGGTCATGTTCACTACCGACAAAACAATTCCTGAATCTGCATGGCTGACTTATGCCTCAATAGTTAAAATGCACCTCAGGCCCTACTTGAAAAGTTGATACCACTCACACACACACACGCACTCACGCACGTACACACATACACACGCATAGACACACACACTGACACGCACACACGCGATCAAACACACACACACAACCAGGGATCAGTCACAAAGTGCACCCGTTGGTAATGGAAGCCCTAATTCTAGATGGATTTAGGTTTGATCTTGTTTCTACAAAACCAATGATGGCTTAACATGCAGATTGGAGATACGTCAACACAAGCGAGCGCACCCTTACTGTGAATTCCATAACGTGCGTTAGAAGATCGATGAGCGCAAACAGTTTGTTAGAGTGAGGTGTAAAAAACGGCGGTCAGAACAAAGTAGTGGACTTTATTGCAAGTACATGATTGCACATTTAGAAAAAATGAAAAAGCATACAATGCGACATGTGAAGAAACATTTTTACAAGATCTAGGACAACTTGGCCGAAGGCTAAAAGGGAAAATGTTTTGAAATAAGAAATTTGAAGATAAGAATTTCGTCTAGAAGGAAAAGATAAGTGGGAGACAAATCACACCTTGTCTACGGCTTTTGTAAGTGATTCCCACTTGGGTCCCCCACGCGCCCTCTCAGAGGCTACAGCGGGTTTCAAATCAGGCGGCATTGAGCTGCTGGCAATATCATTGACTGACAAGGCGTGTCGGTCACTATGGAAACTACCGTCTGATTGGTCACCCATGAGCCTATCAAAACAGGCATTTATACCGATGCAACTGATTGACCAGGCTATTTTGGGATCCTCTAACGTTTTACGATTACGCAGGCTACCTCATCGTGTACTGCCTTCGGGTCACAAGCCGTTTTATGTCAACACAACCAAAACATATCGCTGCCAATCACTCGTATGTATTCGAATTTCCATTGGGCAATGCGCCAAGAGGGACACCTCAACACTGACGGACGTCCGAGCATGAGAATTGAACTCATGGAAGCACGCAACGATGCAACTATGGCGTATTTGCGAATGATGATCCTTTGAGATAGAACCGCTTGTCAGCCCAGCCTTCCTGTGCTACTGGTGTTTAATTAGCCAATTATCGCCCAACACTCGCGAGTGAATGTCGAAGTGGCGAAAGTGAGACGCGTGTTGGCAGTTGTACCTGGAGGCGCCGACACTGGACACCGCGCAGGCTAGCGGTCGTGGCGGGCGAAGGAACGAGGCAGCGAAACGTGACTCTCACCGAGGGCCCACATCTCGAGGTAGCGGGTCATAATTTCGCGGATGTCCTTCTGGTAATCCGCAGGCATCCAGCCGTAGACCGAGTCGCAGACTGTCCGCGAAACAGGCGCCGCCAGCATCTCCACCACCTCGGGCACTTCGATGTCCACTAGCTGGTAGAGGATCTGTCTGGCGTCGGGCCAACTTGTCTTGCTGAAGCGGAAGGCACTCGTCTGCGAAGGAAAAAAGCATAACAGTTGGCATCACATGACGTGAATTGCGCGGAGCACCAGAAAAGGAAGGCCTGGGGGAGGGGGGCAGTGACTCACGCTTTTCGTCGACGCACTAGTCGGTGGTGCCTCGCCCAAGTGGACGGCGGCCAGGGAGGCGTCGAAGACGGACGCGTCTCTGGCCTCGTCGACTTCTGAACCCGAGAAATCCGAGTCCCCGCGCGCCTCTGAGCGCTGCCTTCGACCCGATCCGAACAGCTTGGCCTGCAGCCGCGGCGAACGCACACGGTAATCCACAGTCTACAAGCAGGTGGCAGGGAATTGTGAACGTCCGACTCAACGCTCAAGTGAAGGACACCCTTTCAGAAGTCAAATCGGGTACCTGGTAGATGCGAGAGGAGGGCTCAACACGAGGATCGTAGCCGAAACGGACCCACACGCGACCCCACGGTCCATTGGGCACGTAGTAGGCGTAAGCGGGTAGAATAGTCTTGATAGCGCACTCCCGAACTCGCTTCCAATTCAAGCTGTGGATCAGCGCCGCCTTGCCCCAGATCGGACGTCGTTGGAATAGCTGTGGAGAAGAAAGTGGTGTCTACACGTGGCTAGGCTCAAAACAGTGACTAGACGGGACGCGAAGCTACTGACCTTTTCAACGTCGTGCGCCAGTTTCCGAGTCTGCGTGCCTAAATTCGTGATAGTCTGGAGAGCACCGGGATGAGCGGCTGCGGGAGTGGGCTCGCCAAAGTTGACGAAGACGGCGTAACTCTTGCGCTCCTTCCGATCTACAGACACGGGACGGAGAAAAACCACAAATCTGATCGGCTCACAACGTGGTGCTGTTAAGACTTCAACGGAGTAAGTAATCAATACGCACGGTAGGGATGGAGCTGACTCCTGTTCTCCAGCTCCACGTACTCGTTCATTCGAAATCGCGACGAGAAGCAGTACATGGTTGGCTGATCGAGTCGGGTGAAGCTGAGGGGCGGGAGGAAGAGGGGCACATCGGTGGCCTTGAGGTGGGGGTCCAGCACGCGCACGGGCTCGCGCACCGTCAGTCGGTCGTAGAAGACACGAAAGTCACTCGCCGCGTCAACATCAGTGGCGACTTTCTCGAATGGCCCGTACTGGAAGTCGGCCATGGCTAAACACCACACACACACACACGCAATCAGCCAATGAGGATTGAGCAATACCTTCTTAGGTGGACACACGCCGAGCGTCTATCCAGCTAACACTGTTTATGGTGAAGCCAATAAACTGCCGGGGTTTAACGGGGAACACGTGTCAGGTTTGATTTAGGGAAATTCCGTTCCTGATGACCACATCAAGACTAAATCTTAATCACGGACTGCCGACGGTTTAATAATATCACACACACACACACACACACATAAGAAATAAAAAACACTTTAAATGCCTTTGGCACCAAGGCCCGTTCACGTGAGTTGAATTTAATTAGTATAATCGATCGATGTTTGTGGTGTGCACCTCAAATGCATTTAAAAGTGACCCTTTTTTAAATAGATCATCGCTGGTAAGATAATATAGACAATGCTCACTGACATCAACCGAACACAATCATGGTCTGAGTGTGAAGCAGGTGCAAGAATCACAGCTAAAGCTGAATCGCTGCCAAGTAAATGTGATTAGAAAGGTGCTGTGTGCTCTGAGGCGTTTCCAAGGAAACCGGACTAAGGAGCAATCGAAGAATAAGGAGATGATCACAGAGTAAATAGCGTTCCACCAGGGCAATGAAAGGCTCGCGCATAATCAACAACAACCTGTAGACAGTGATGCCGAGAGCTAACGATTATGGTCGGAAATCTCAATTGGTTCAGCTTTGTGCCGAGAATTACGTGGGGCTGTATAGTGCGCTATCGGCATAAATTCGCACAGAAGAACAAATTCACTTGCTTTCCTGTCAACTCACTAACAGCGTCCACAAGAGGCACGACCAGACTCACCGGTGAAATTGTACACCCGCGAGCCCACACCAAGCACCTCAGTGACGACCTTGGTCTCCCCGGTCCGTCTGTTTTTGAGCTGCCTCGCGCGAATAATGAGGGCCGTTCGAGGGCTGGGGTCGCCGTAAACTGGCTTGGCGTAGAGCATTTCAGGCCTGAATGTGAGCCGCAGGCGTCGTGTGATGGAGTTGAATGTCTGGTTAGTAGTAGAAGGTGTTAGTGGCAATCAGAGCAACAGAAACGCTCTACCCCATGTAAGATTAATTCACACAACGACGCAAGAGAATTTACAATAGAAATTGCGTGAAATTTGAAAGTACAGTGCACTAAACTTGAGGTCAGTGCTGGGGAAAACCAGGTAGGTTAAAAACAAAAAAATGTGCCCGCGGTTTTACAAAGGATGTGTACTTTTGGAGCGTGCAATCACCAAAATTAATTGTGTTCAATTGTATAAGAGCAAATTATGAAAAAAGAAACATTAAAACGAGGTTGATCAAACCGTTTATGGTGATCCAATAAGAGTAACACTAAAAAATGGCGTCATGTTCCGAGATATTGACGAGGTACATAATGTTTATTGAGCCACAATTTAGTCCCCTGGAGGCAATCAGTTGAAAAGTAAAATAAAGTATAGGTTTGGCGTTACACGCAATACCTACTGAGAAAACTGACCCACTTAACACCAATTACGTTGCAGTAACAACAACTTTTAGAATTCTGTGATAAATTTGCTACAAACCTTATCTCAACTAGTGACGCTTGTGGACATGACTGCATCATACAATATACCAGTCCTTAATAAATAAATCTTGTTTTACCTCAAAAAAAGCCTGTGTGATTTACATTCTGCATATAAGGGGATGAAATTTCGCCATTAACAGGGAAACAAAAATGGAGGGTTTGTTCAATAATACAAATTACCTTGTTGAGCTCTTGCATCCCTCCCAGGGTCTGGAGAGCACGTTCATCGTTTTTAACTATACCGGGGTAATTTACCACAAAGAATTCTCGCGATGGTATGGTACAATCCATGGATCAAAAAGCAGCGGTTGAAACTGGTACCGACTCCCTAAAACAATAAAAAGCTGTGTTTCTAAGAAAAAAGAACGATAATGCTAAAGGAAGCGTTCATGCTGTGCTGTATTATTTCAAGTCGATCGGTTTCAGTATGACTTCTCAAAAAAGGGACAAGGTACAAGACGAAAAAAATAAAAAAAAAATTGTACAAATTAACATAGGCGAAATGATTATATTTTGAATATTATCGGTGAATGACATTTAGAACGTCTAAACCAGTCACAGACTTTAAAGGTTTTCGCGTTGTGGATTAGACGATGATTCGTTAGGCGGAAGCGATAACAAACCAAATTATAAATTACTTGCGCTTAATTTATATAACAAATTCAAGAAAAACTAATAACACTAAAGACTAAGAAGTTTAACTGTTAAACACGAGGAACCAACCCGAGTTCCCTTTTACGCTTAAACAAGACGTGGTTTTCAAAAAAACAGGATTTATAATTTCCAATTTTTGTCATAAAATCGACACACAGTAGCAATTCACTGCCAACAGGTAACGAAAGGTGACGCTTTCACTCAACTACGCAAATAGGTTAATTAAAAAGGTACTTTCAGAATCGACAATAAGACTTAAACACGGGCAGAAAGCATGGCAATGGGGCATAAGATCCTTTTTAAGGGCAGTTTGGTAAAGCATAACAATTTCAGAAATATAATTAGTTCTCGGACGCTGACGAAAGAGGTTAAGTTAACGTAGTCAAATTTATTTTGGCACAAAGTTCACATATATTGCAGTTTCTAACTAAACAAAAGACATCTTTAGTGGTTAGAAACGAAAATATGTCTACTTCTCGGTATAACAAAACAGAAACAAAAGTCCTTACAACTGAGGATTTAGGCCAGTATACGCTGTAGCTGAAAAGTGTCAAAGAATCGATAATCAGATAAGGCGCACAGAGTCAGTGAACAACATGGGCAACTAAAACACGGCAGAACTCAAGTAGCAAATCATTATTTTAGTACAGTTTGATTATTCTGTACCAATTTAATCATTGCTCAGGGTTAAGCCTTTATTGTATCTTTATATTTACTTTGATTTGATGAAATTTTAAATCGGGATTCGTGAATTTATTGATTTTTCACATTTTCATAATCTTGACACATCCATCTACAGAAATTTGTTTTTTTTCCACAGTTTGTCCATCAACCTAAGTGGCGAAAAGTTTGTTTGTATTCCTATTTACAATGTGAAAATTTTGAAAATAGTAACTGATCTATTCTTTTGTACTTAATGACATAAATGTTTTTTTCGTTTTCATGGATAATTTAATTGGATTAAACACTGACATGCTAAACAGACCACTAAGCATTTTATGATGCAACACTTTATTTTCTCGTAAGTTTTAAAGTATAATTCAGTGTCACAATTGTTAGGCTTTAGATCCTTTGATATTTTAACTTGCATCTGTACAAAATGCCTTTCCTATTAAAGATTTTATCACCGAATTAGAGGCAAATTCTTTATTTTAGAATATTTGTCTCTCACTGGGTAACAGGAACAAAAGCCAACATTCAAGTCAATGAATGTTTTTAAAATTTTACCCACCTATTAACCACGATATGCATTCGAACCATTGTTGATCACTCCAAGTTGATTCGAATGGTAAATTATTTTGACAGTCAACTGAAGGCTACTGTTAGGGCTTTTGTTGGGCGCATATTTTTCTGGTTAAAATTTAAACATGGATTTTACTGGGAATTTTATCGGCTGAGAATGGACTTGAGATGCTGCCTACCAGAAATGGGGTCAGTTGCGACAATCAGTATTCCTGGACAGGTCTTTAATGCGTCACCACGGAAGAAGATTAATAGGATTTGGCATGCCCGATAACGGTTCCTGATCCAATTTTTTTACACTTTTTCTGAAGTGATGAGAAGGCACTTTTTTAAACTGGCTCAATCGCAGTTACGTCCTCAGAAGAAGATCTAATACCTCGCGAGACGTCATATTTGATATCGCGCTGGCTATACTTTCAGGGAATAGTATGTTTTGTTTAGAGAGACACATGTACACACCACTCGTTTAGTTAATGTACAAGGCAAACGATGCTTTGTATATTCTACTCACCATTTGCCAACTTTTTCTTGTCAAACACTAAATTGGTTTGGTGCTGCTCCACATTAGAATTTGGTAGGCGCACCAAGTACAAGCCACAAAATATAGCCATTGGCCTCATTATGGAAATCAACATGTAAACACTCAGCTGATTACCTTGAATGTGCTTCAAATAGCACCATTTCTTCAGAGACAGAATGTCCGGCGCTGCCACATAAACTGATGACGTGTCACACTAAGACACCGCGTCCTCACTTTGGCAATATACATATTAATTTAGTTCCTCGTTATCTATGGTCTTTATCTTCTTGCTTGGTCTGGCTATAGTGACTTGTCGGCAAAGGACGGCGAGTGAAGCTGGCCTAAGCTAGCAGAGTAGCGTAATCGGGCCAGATTCAACTCAGTGGCCCCGGTGTGGCTTGAGACCACATGCTGGGCCCCACAACATGTCCATACACACGAAGTTAACATATTATTTTGTGAGCATATCCGTTTGCTCTTCAACGATTGAAGAGGCGCCAAATATTGTTTTTTTTATATCCCTCTCCTACTTCTTTACTAGTAGGGCAATTTCCGCGTTAATTGCAATTAAAATTCATTATTTTCTACATTCATACGAACAGTTTTCAACAGATCGCACTGCCGAATACATCACACCATTCCAGTGCTTTCGCCAAACCTCACTGTTATTATTCTTCCATTATCCGTTACTAAAATGTCTTGAACAGATTTTCAATTGTGATTTTCATAATGGAAGTGCTTGTAAATACCCACTCCTGTCTTCTAGGGGTTGAATCAAGAAGTTACTTTGGTCGTGGGTACTTGGTTAGGGCAGCATACTATTGTGTGTGCGAACGTACAACCACTCAGAGACATCACAGTTGCACTCACATGCAAATTAGGTCAGTTGTTTGCGCGACAACGATTAAAATTCACTGGCCTGCTGGTTCCGTTGCACCAAGATGGAGCCTGAGAACATCCAAATGCAGTCTAACAAGTCCAGAGCAAGTCGCCTATACGCTACTGCTGTTTCTCGACTAAAATTGGGATGGCTACAGACCACTGCTGTCGTGCTGAACACCATGACAATTGTAAGAATTACTCTCTTACCACGTGTACATTGCCCACCTCATTATTCTTGCATTTCAAAGCGGTGCAATTTAAAATGGTTATAGAAACTTAACGCGAGCTTTTGTATCTTTAAAAATAAATGAAGATTTTGGACAAACTTATTTCCTACAGACCGAAATGCCTCATTTACAGGGCTTAGAACAGACTTCTGAGATGAAGTCAACTGCCACCAACGCACTACCTTCCCAAGTTCCCACGTAATATTTGATTTAGTCAACATATGACTGTTGTCAGTCATCTGATGATTGTTGGTTCACTCTAGATGAGGCGAATCCTGGTCTCCGTCTGACCACAATGCAACAACTGGCAGACGACAAAAAACACATCAAATTTGCCTTCATTTTTGTGGATTGATATTCTTTTTGATGAATCCACAATGAATGACTCTCCCGCAGTTATCAGTGAACTTTTATTGGACGTTGGCACTTAGTGCTCGATGATCAAAAGTCAAGCATTGAATCAACAGAGGTCCTAGTAGGAACCAGTATTGATTGAGGTGCGGAGCACTTGGGTGCCTGGAATCCCTGTGCTAATTGTGGATCTTAAAATACCACAAACATAGCAGTAGGTTACGGTAATCTATGCAGTTAGTGATGGTGCTTCCATTCTGCACAAGGAATTTGCATCTTCACGGCATTAAAACAAACAGATCAGTAGCTCGATCTGACCATTGAATTGGCTAATTTGCATCAGGCGTCTGTGCACCCCGTGGGAACTGCTCAAAGGCATCCACGGTGTCCCGAAGCGAGCAAGGGCTTCCAAGGTCCTCTTCCACGTACCACCTCCATTCCTACATGGCCTGATGCTTTCCGTGTAGGTGATTCAGACACCAACATGTTCTTACGTAAAATCTATTTGCTGATTCTGTGTGATCTTCACTTAACTTATAAGCCTTACCTGCTGCTAGATAACCAATTACAGTCCAGCTAACCAGAATGTTGTTTTGTCTGGTGTTGCCATGAATTGTGTCAACTCAAGTTCCTCACTTCTGTGACGTACGCAGCCAGACGTCTGGGTTATAAATCATCTCTGTGGGTCTGTATTGTGTCCCCGTCCTCATGGTCGGATCGGACACGTCCAAATACGCATTTGTCCCTACAAATTGCCCCATGAACTCACAAATGAGTTGAGCCATCTAGTAGGCATTTGGGTCTCCTTTGCATCGTTGACACCTGGTAGACCGGGTTTGGCTGCCTTGCCTAACCCTTCAAGCATCCAAAATATCAACTAGGGTCCAGGTGGGACTCGAGCACATACCAGTACTCAGAACTGTGCTCATTGGCTTACCTTTCTTTCCTTTTCGGTCTAGTGTGTCTTCTGGTGGTGCATTGTGGTCGGCACTGTGCTCTCGTTCATTCTCAATAACATAATCGAGGCACCACGCTACCGATTCACCGGTTTGCCTGTTCTCATTTTCATGACCGGTTCACTTGGCCTAATCGTCTGCCTCGCGGGACTCAAATGCATCAAAGGGCGCGGCCATTTTGGACTCATTACTGTACGTGTCAACGCACACCTCAACTCCCCCTTTTTAGTACGTTGCGTCTCTCGGGTTGATGGCGCTTTTCGTCCTAACCGTCGCCGTGGAATTACTCCTGTTGACACTTCGACCTAGACAGGTAGGTGGCACTAACGATTACTTCCAGTCCTACACTACTCTCGGTGACGGTTTAAGTAACATTTTAAACACAAGACCTCGCGTTCAACTGGTAAAAGAGAAATCGCGAAAGACATTTTTAGACTAGTTGCTGTGGAAACTAATTGCACTGACGATAAACACTGCCTTTTACCTTCATACTCCGAAGTTGCATGAATGGATCGACACCAGTTTGAAGGAAGTCTTCGCAAAAGGCGCAGCTACGATTCAAGACATGGAGGCGGTATTCCTGCTAGAGAATCAGGTAAGCTGACTTTTTTTGTACTCACGGTTTTGTCATTCCCCTTTGAAGCTAGAATGCTGCGGCTTCAACGGAACTTCATTCTACCCCAGCGACTCCCTATCTGTTGGCTGTTGCCGAAATCTTAGTCAGACGTGCACACTGGGAGTTGCCTATACGAAGGTGAGTACATAGCATTAGTTGGAAGTCTTGAAAATTCCAACGGGATTCACATAAAGAAGGCTCTTCTAGTCAGTTAAGTTGAAACAATTCCAGAAAATCTAATGGTGTTTTCTAACCACGGGTGAATGAACAAGATTTCGTGAGGAAAATGATTGTTCGCGCCAGGGCCACTGAATTAACCCTGGCCCGATTAGGCTTCCCTGATACCCGCGATGAAGAAAAAGACCGGAGAGGACGTGGACACAACCGTTTACTTCAGAGCTCAACCGTGTTGGTGTCGTTGTGTCGCTTATGTATTTATACATCAGATGTGTAAATCGGAGATGTGCTAACATCGAGATCTAGGTGGGAGGATAATTTTGGATAATCGTTCGCGCTAATGAGGGGGTAGTTGAGGGACCTTGTGTCGGAGGCTGAAGTGACCAGATTAACGAGGATGTACCAATACGATTCATAACGCCTCTTTACCACGCTGTAAGGCCTCCCTGAGTGCGGATAAGAGAAATAGTGCACTCAAGTGTGAATGGACCAATAGGAAGAAGGCGGCCGATATGAATTCAAAGAAATGGTGTACACAAGAGCGAATGATGATGAAAACCACGAAATAAACAGTCTTCCCAATAAAAACCCTGTTCACTCATTGTTGATTGTTGTTCCATGACATTCTTATTTTGCTGCTTTAGGATTGTCGAACGGCCTTTGTGGAGATGGTTCTAGGACGATTTTGCGGATTTGGCAGCAGCCTAATCGTCTCTCTATTCATTATCGTTGCAACCATTCTGAATGCCGTTTTTATTCTGATTAAATTGAGCGAAGAGAAGTGTTAAAATTACCGTTTCTTTGCTTGAGAATACTACTGATTCCCAAATAAGCAACCAGGCGCATGCTGTATCCAGAGTGTGTCATCGTGTGTCTCATTACATCCGTTGTTAAGACCCAGTTCACGCACGGACTTCTCTAGGCTCTTACGGGTACTCACATGACCTTGGCGCTCTTGAACTACACTTATGATACTGATACTTATGAAGACCATCGTCACACTACTACAATGCAATGAAGCCTAGGACAACGAATCACTTGTATCTAGAGACTAAAAAAATTCCCCAAAGAGCTGTCCATGTGTCTGCGTCCAATCAGCTCACAGCACTTAATCGATGACGTATTTTGCCTGATTGGCAAGGTCGTTGTGAATTGGTCGCGAGTAAGGCTTATTCGCGAGTTGATTGGTTGTCATAAAATGGTGATTGCAGTTGACAATCGATATTCACTCTGACGCACGCTTATAAAAAAGACAAGTGGGTGCTCTGTTGCTAGTAAACGCTCGTTTTGGACCCTGGCATGTGGTGTCAAGTTACGCCCAAGCCACTGATTTGAATTTAGCCCGAATTATTAATCGTTCACGCTTATTAACCAATGCCCACGCGCTGATCGCCACACACGATTGCCATCAATCTCTGAACAACCATGATGACGAGAGGTGCACTCAAGACTATCGGTTGAATCCTTGCTTGCTCAAGCTTGTTAACAATGTTCGCTTGCTTATCGCCGCACGTCTGAATCCGACCTCGTCTGTCTTGTCTCTGTTCTCGCGATGTTGTGGTCTGTTAACAGTATGATTGTAGTTTAGTAGAAGCAAATACATGGCCTTGTCAACGCAGACCGTGAAATAGTTAACGTACAAATAACTGAATGGTCAGAAAGGTCAAAAGAGCGTGGAAGGTACATGCACCAATGTGGGTGAGGACAGATGGTCCTTCAGGGGTGAACTGCAGCAACCAGATCAACAGACGTAAATCATTACGATTCACTACAGAACCCATCAGTTACACCTCTTTCTGCATATTGTCCAGTGCTTTTCACCCATCCTTGTCTCTGATTGGCTGCCGATCTTCTAAGTACCCCAGTCACACATACAAAGACAGAGGATTGGCTGAGCTAGGTGGGTCTGCACTTTGGCTGTGAGTGTAGGGTTCTGTTTGTCGAAGATGAGCCACTGTCGATTTTAGTTTCATCAAGCTCTTTCAGCAATATGCACAGTTTTGAATGACGTTGTGTCTGACACCATTCTTCGGGGAATTCAAAGGTACAATTTCTCCAGTTCTTTCGTTATTTTGCATCTACATTTTCTTAATTTGAGATACTAAGAGCAAGTGGGAAATTAGAGCAAAGCCAGATGAGGAAACAAGTGACTTTGAATACAGTGGTCTTAAGAATTTGAGATGGGTTTGTGCACATTATCACTTTCAGGAACTCGATTCCGAGATGGTTTCCTCAACCAAAACATCAAGTTACGAATCTGTTGAGGATTAAGCATCCTCAAGACTATGTCTTTCAAGAATTTGACTTTTTTCTTTTAAAATATTCATTCGAGTTTATGCATACCTTTTTGGGTATTCATATCGACCGCCTCCCTCCTATTGGCCCGTACACCTTTAAGCGTACTTTTGCTTTAACATGCTTTCAAGGCCACTTATGCCATATTCAAGTGGGCGCGCGTCTTTGAACGGGACAGTAAATGCTCTCCGTGCAACAATTTAAGCTGAGGGTTTTGCATCTGCTCGCCGGCGCACCGTAACACAATCTCCTCAAATGGGGGAATTCGGTGTCACGTCTCCATTTAGTAAACCACTTTCGACGATCCTTCGTGGAGTTTTATTAGTTGACTTGAATGCTTCGCGTCTCGCAGCATTTCACTTACTTATGAAGTGGATCAGCGTCTGTCAGGCGACGTAAACACGCTTTATGTTTCAAAGTGCTCGCTCAATCTGGTTCGTTGGTTAAATTATACTGTGACGATCAGCAAGCCAGCACAGTTTGCATTCGTGAGCGAACGTAGTTAGCAAGCGTATGGGAACACGATTCAATCGATTTTTTCGTGAATGCACTTCACCCAACCTTGCTCGTTCAGGGATCGATGCTTAGGGAAGCCATGCGAACACACCCGTTATCCTGTACACACACACACACACACACACACACGCACACACACGCACACACACACACAGACACACACACAGACACACACACACACACAAGAATTAGTTACTCTACCTGATTGGCGTGACGCGACTAAACGGTCGTGTTCTCTTTCGTCTCTGTCTTCTCTCTTCTCGCGTTGTGACCGGCTGTTATTTATAGGGTTTTGTGGTAGTGCTAAATTCTGGCCTCTACAAAATTGAGCCGAGTCGATGTTTCTGAAAACAAGCTTGGTCTATTTCCGATTTCGTTTGTGCGCAGTTGAAAATTCGATCTGGTACAAGGTGCAATGGTGAAATCTACCTTTAATCTGTTGACAGAACACCCCGTAATCCAATCAATAACAGCCAAGGTAGTGAAAGGGCACTTCTCACTCTGACACCAACTTCTGCGTTTGTTGTGATTGGAACTGAAACCTTTTCGCACGTAATTGTCAAGGAAGTGTTTGGCACATCTTATTCTTGGGATGAAATTAAACTTCACCAGCTCGGGAAATTCAGGCTGTAAATGAAGCTGACTTGTAGACAACTCCCAGCCAAGACGCCGGAGTGAATCGTGTTGGTGCACATCCATCAAGTCTGCCGTCGCATAATCTGGCACACCGCCCCCTCCCTACCCTCAACCATTCGGAGCCGCCTGTTCATTTACCTTGTGGATTCACTACCTCCCAGCTATCCACTTCACTTGTCTGGTCACCCGAACTGAATTTGCCTATTATTCCGTTCGATATGCACTACGCACACGACAGCAACACATTAAACCCTTGTGTGTCCGTCACCTCTGATCTTCTAGATCTTTCGGGGTATCAGTGTAACCTAATCGAGCCAATAAATAACGTGGTTCAAGACGATATATCGAGACTTTCAACGGAAATTTAATGAGATCGTGGCGGGCAGCAAGCGTGAGCGAACACGATTCAATCGATTTTCGTTTGTTCAGAGATCGATGCTTAGCGAAGCTATATAAACGCACTTGCTATCCTGTGCACACACACACCACTGCCACTGCACCAATAAATTAGTTGAGGTACACGCCATCTGCATTTTACCCCTTCTTTCGGTCGGGCCTTGTCAGTGTATATCCCCTAAACCCCACCAGGGCCCGCTACAAGATAAAATTCGAAACAGAGGGTGCTTATTGTGTGAACAACCTGCCATCACTGAAGTTGAGAAAATCCAGGTTTCGGGTAATTAAAACTGGTGTTTGACGTAAGGTGGCATTGACGAAACAGTTCTACAATGCTGGTTTTGCCATAACCACTGAAATACGTCTTGCTTCACCTAGTCCTTGTGATTCTGTAAGTGGCACTTGCTCCATGAATTATCCATGGATTTGACTTAACAAAGACCGTTTTGGAGACGTACCACACTACAAAGATGATTGGTAAATTGCGCCAAAAAGTCGTTCGGAGTCGTGAGGACTTGGGGGAGGGGGGAGGGGATGCGAGGGCGATTCAATTGTTTTCCCCCCTGCCATTAACCCAGTGGGGTTACTCACGCATACAAGATTGACGTCGGAGATAACAATTCGCAATTATCTCAGCTACTCGAACGATTATGAGGCTTGAGGCAGTGTAATTGGCTTCGTCTGACAAGCAGGAAACAAGTCAATGTTCTTTCAAAATTACGGAGAGCGACTTCTCGAATTCTCGCAATTCAGATATCATTTAAAACACTTTGTTTGCTACATGGCCATTTTAATTAAATTTTGAATGCATTAGACCTTTCGAAACATCCGACTTTGATTTCCTATGGAACTGCTCCTGTGTATTAGGTCCAACATTAACTACTCTGCCAATAACGGAACGAGGTACGACGAAGTAATCGATAAATACATGTTTGAATTCAATCGATGGGGTTGTAACTCAGTACGCAAGGTGCGAATGATGTCAAGATGGTTGTGATTGGTTGCCTTCGGTTGGTTGCAGTTGTGATTGGCTGTGATTATGATTGGTCGTGATCGATCTTTCGCAAACAACTGAAGACTCAAAGCACATACAAGTTTTCACTTGCCCCGTTTTTCAGAGCGAAATTTTTAAGCTGACAGCGAGATTTTAAGGCGGAATCATTTTCATGATGCAATTTATTAAAAGTACTCAGGACACTCATAATACTCATACGCTCCAGGATCTGGCTCAGTGCAGTAAGCTTGGCTGGTGTGGTCGTACATGTAAGCGTACTCGTACTGCTGATCATTTCCAGCCACAAAATTGTGTGTTCTCGGCTCGCTGGAAGCCTGATACTCATTGCTCCATTCATAGTCATAAGTGTTAGGATATATAATCTGTTCTTCCCATTGGGGCTGATAGATGATCTCCTGCACTGGAACTTGTGCAGGAGGCGGTGGTGGTGGTGGAGGGGGAGGAGGGGGTGGCGGTGGCGGCGGTGGTGGTGGAAAGACCACTTCCCGGGTAGCAGAGGAATCGCAGTGCCAGGCTTCGTCTGGTCGGGTTGGTGGAACGGGGGGAAGAGAGTCTTCGAGACTTAGTCTAGCTAACACCTCAGGCTCGAAGGCGAAGCGGTAGACATAGCGCTCACCCGAAACCTTACTGATTATGCCCTTCTCATAGTAGTATCGAAGGGAACGACTCAGTTTGTCGTAATTCATCGTTGGACGATTTTTCTGAATGCCCCATAGTCTAGCGACCTTTAAGTAGAAAATAGCAGTCTAGCATGGTCTTTTTAATGTTCAAGGAAAACGCCGCAAAGTCCCTCTGCAAATACGCCGCTAATGACAGCACTTAAAGCATGAATCTGGCCATTTTGATCTGTGATATTTGCGTGAACGGCTGTCAGCAATGCTATTGCTAATTTTGGAAATATACACCTTAAAATGAATCTCAAAGACACAGTCAAAAAACTCTCTGCGAAAAGACCGATAACGTGATGTCGATTCCTCACCTCCTCGGGTTCATTCAGCTTGAACTCGAGTTTACGGCCAGCCCAACAGATGAGGTGCTGACTTCCTGGGTCATCGAGCATCGTGACAAGAAACCTCCACAACTGCAAGGAGCCCTTCTGTTGAGTCTGTTGATGCTGGTGCTGCTGCAACGAGGGGCTGTTGACGGTGGGCTGCATGCTGACGCCTCGCCTTGGTGACTGCTTCGTGTTGCTCATCCAATTTGGAGTGCTCTCCTCGTCCAACTGTAGCATTCAAGGGTGCTTATCTGCAAGACAAGCGTTCAAAGGAAAAGCCATTTAACATTTGTCATGTTATTCCCCCGTAGCTCTTTGTTTTACTACAATGACTTCTGTAAGAACCCCGTTTAGTTCGTCCATCAGCAAATAACACGTGAACTTCTTTATGTTCCGGATCTTCTCTGCTGTTCTTCTATCCGGCGTGTCTGTCTGCAAGGGTCTACGCCACCGCTGTTATTTACACGTCAGTTCCATGTTGTTTATGTCAAGCAACTATGACTCTCGGATCAATGTTGGCTTGCATGCTAAGTGGCTGGCTACGATCTGTCAGATAGTAATTTACCTCTCATGGCCTTAAACAATGCGTCAGAAACAAACAAGACGCATCAAAACGTTCCACTGTCGTTAGAGGTGTGTGACGTCATTGTCTAAACGGAGCAATACTGACACCAAGATAGTTTAAGTGTTTGTATGAGATGGTAATGCCACGAAAATTTCAGCTTCTTGCATTCCGGCAACTGCGTTACTACACTCATTTCCACCATTTAGACTGCAGTTCACCAGATCCTGAAATCCTACAGCGTTTGCTGCACCAAAATGGTTGGAATTCAACTCCAAGATCGAGTCCACAGAGGTAAACGAGATGGTTTCAAGATTAATTCTGTCATCAACACGCAGTGTTCCGTTGAACCTGTCAGAAACACTTCAACAAGGATTCAGTAGAACCCTCCGCTGTGGCAGGTTCTGGGTCTCACACAGACCACTTCATCTAAACACGAATAGGCCATCAATGCGGGACTTCAGCGATCCTCGTCCAGCACGCAACTGGACGTTGTCGTGGGAGCGGAGAACAGACCTCTTCCTCATAGCAAAAGGTGGAGACATTTATGGAAACTGGCGCCTCCCAAGCGTGCTGCTGGTTACAAATTCGGTCTTTAGACAATCACATTACTACGCGGGATCTTATCGGACATGAAGCTAGGATCAGTAGAAATTTAAGTTAGGCCAATTATAGTACTTCAACTGCGTTAACGAGAAGTCAGTTAGATGCCGTTTCGCAGCCAATAATGATACCGTCGCACAATACTTCATACGTACGTCTTAAATTCACTATGGCCTATATCTGAATTTATGTGGTGTTCGCTTTATTTGAGCCAAAGTGAAATTTCAAGCTCAATGGAGCCATGAGGACGCCGAGATAATACTGCTGAGGCAACATTGGCCTGAAGTGGTTGGATAGGGTCAAATACCTAAAAAATCGATGTTCAAAATCGATTGGTTTTTTAACAATTAAATGTTGAATACCACTTTTGTACGCATAAGATGATTTCGAAGAAAAGTCACACTGTTAAAAGCAATTTAATGCACGTAATTACAGAAAACACTTATGCAAAAGCTTGATTTATGGTGTCGCGAAGTCCGTTCAAATCCCTCTACCTGAAAACATTCTCCGAAAAATGATCAGAGTTGCGTCTTTCGTAAACAATGTCCTCTCTCTACTAATATCGGAGCACACTTCTCACGTAATTAAAGAATTTCAGCAGCAAACATTTAGCCTGTTCTACCGATTACCTTTCATGGTAATCGGAATGAAGCGTGGCTGATTGGCTCATAAAAATTCCGCCCACCCACGTGCTGACCACACGCTTTGACCGTTGAAGGCCACGTGATTCAAACGAACCAATCAATAGTGACACTTGGCTCAGGGAGGCATTGGTGTGGCTGTGCACCCAATCCACACGACATCCCTGTGTCCTGCCGCCTTCATGGGGGCCAAAGAGAGCCAGCTACAGGACACAGTTGCGGACCACCACACAAACAACTATGGAAGGGTTAAAAGAAGCCATCTAAGGACACTCCACGCTCCTGCCACATCTTCTAACAAACTGGTGTACAGCGCTAGTTCCCCATTGCTTAATAACGCCAATCTTAAAAATAACCTAGCTAATCCACACAGGGGTCAGTTATCGTTGAATGAATTGTCGACCAATCCAATTCGTCAACCCCTGTCTGGCGACATCTACAGCCATGAGTCCAAATTGGGTGGGTTTAGAATGCCGGCCAAAAGCTGTGGCGATGAGACTGGCACGGATGGGTCGCAAACAAGGGCCTTGTCCACAACGGGTAAGGCAGGAGTGTGTGGTGTAAGGAAGATATCAACAGAGAAGGCTGCCCACGGCGTCAAAAACTCGCTTGACGCGCTAACAAGAGGACGATCTTTTGATTTCGATGACGAATCCGACACCTCTTCGTCTTCTTTGTCCCTAGAAGGCGCGAGCGTTGACGCTTTTCTCAAAAACCTCAAACAGCGACCGAAAAAGTCAAGCGTGCTGTCGAAGAAACCGAATGACCCGCGAGGTGGTGAGACGCGTACCTCAACCGAAGAATTCTGTACTTCAGAACTCTCGTCGTCAACATCCAGCCCCCTGTCGTGCTGTACCCCGAAGCCTGTTGTCGATTTTGCTAAGCTTAAGAAGGCGGACGTCGAGACTAAGAAAGCTAAACACGAGCAGGTACAAGCAACGAAAGATGTCACTATTCCCCTTCCCGAGCAGCCAGGACCTTCGAAAACCGCTCAAATCAACCAGAAACCCGCGAACAAGGTGGACCCCAAAACCGCGAAAATTGAGGGCATTTCAAAGGAGGCTGCGAGAGATCGATCAAAGCCCTGTTCAGGATGGGTAACCCCAAAACCCAGTCCGAAATTCGGCTTCACCCAGATAGAAACAGGGGAGGTGTTTCTCACAGCCTACTTGAGAGAGCAAACAGCAGGCACCGGAGAATACGCCAAAATTAAGAAGCGAAGTGAACGCAGTCTTAAGGGCCTCCAGTGTCAGCAGGACTGCCAGATAAAGCTCTACGACGAAACCACGGAATGGCGTACCTTTGTCGTCCACAAGATCCGCATACGTGGACCGGGATATCGGGAGGTGATCAGGTGCAAGAACTCACTGCCTCGCTGCATCTCAGAGCACCTGATCACGGCTCACTCAAATGTGGATGAGCTGCTCTTAAGCAAGGGTCGACGGAAGTGAAAAAAAAGGAGACGTGTAAACTATATTGGAAAGGCGGCGGCGGTGACGTTATTACCATATTTTGTTTACCGGAATGCAAGTGCGCGTGTGCGGTTGTAACAATGGGACCTCTCCTGCCTAACTGGCGTACTGACAAGGATCAGCCGGTCCCTCTCCTACGAGCTACACTCCAAGAAGAAGGATGGAGTCAATGAAATTAGCTTACTTTTCTGCATGAAAACACGACGCCTTTGTGATCAGATAACCGATTTCTTAATTTGACTCACAATTGCCAATTGCCCTCTCTCTCTCTCTTATTTGTAGTGTGTTTGGACGCGCACTTGTCTTAATTTTACTGTTCCTACGACGCACATTTTCTATGAATTTCAACGCTAACTAATTAGTGAGTGAGTCTTTCGTAAATGCCAGGACATCTTTCTGTGAAAACTGACCAGACGCACAGCTGATTGCGCCATAGTCTAGCATCAGTAACATCAAGCGAATTACACATATTAGGTGGTCTTATTTTGCCAGTAAATGCGGTAAGACGTGATTTCAACTATGCTTAGGCAAAAACACACATTTCCCACCGTGATCGGGTTAAAAAACTCTAAATTTGCACGAAATATTGTCTAATTTGAAATCGAGCATCTCACAGGAGGCAAAATAGCACGCGCGTTGAACAGCCAAGCTAAAATGAGGCCTGTCATTGGTGGAATAAAACAGGATTTTGAGCCCAGTGTCCAATGGAAAATGTTTGTTCCTTTGTCCAATTTGCCAAAAATACCGAGAATTCAAAAAAAATGTCTAGTCGTTTGAGACTGGACTGGTCTCCGTGACTTAAAACATACCAAATCATATATAGATCGACTGGACAACCATTAGACGCGCTAGAAAGCCACTGTCAAATCCGTAGAACAATCAATCACATCCGGTTTTGGACTAGCCACGCAGAAATTTTAATATCCTACTGCTCTAATAACTTAATTCCGGTTGCTGAAGTCTGTCTTTAAGTAAATTTGAAGTAAACAACGCGAAAATGAAGCAAGATGTTAAACGACCACAACGCGCAACGTACCTGTGCCTCGGAAGTACGCCGAAGTGGTCAAGCAGCACCATCTTATGACCCATGAAATTGTAATTTTGCCGACCAATGCCATGGCCCAATTATATCAGCAATTATTCCCCTAAGCATGAATCCAAAGGGAGGGCGGGGGTGTGGGAGATAATTGCACTGTGTTGTAGCAATTAACGAATTCACCCAACATGGCGCCCTACTCCAACTACTTTGACGGTTTAAAGCGTTCTGGCTGCCACGGAGAATGTGATTTCGACCACGTCACCTTAGTTGCAAGTTGGACAAACGAAATTCCTTTGAAATCTTTAGCATTCTTTATTGAGTGGTTGTGAAATGCAGTCGCACGTAGTAGGAGCATACGAAACAGTGCTTGTGGTCGCGGGTTTGTCGTCTACAAGCTAGACAAAACCATGCTTGCCGAAATTTACGAAACCCAGGGACTAGATGCTGGACTAAAGGCTTCAAACTGCCATCTCTTCAAGACCTCGGAAGCATGCCTTGCACCTGATTTGCACTAAGATTAAGGAACAAAGGGAGGCGTTTTCAGGGGTGATAGTGGACCCTCTGACTTCGCCAATGAGTAATCCTCTGCCCGACGTAGAATGCTAACTATACAGGGTACATTTGAGGCGCCATCTAACGGAGATTTCCCACACAAGACCACACCGTTTTCAGTGGCTTTCTCATTACCATATCGTAATAAAGCTGTACAAACAACTAACAAGTAGGGGAAAGTATTTGAGCAAGGCGCAACGATAGAAAGACAACGGAAGGTGGTGGTGGTGGTGGTGGTGGTGGTGGTGGTGGTGGTGGTGGTGGTGGTGGTGG
>UXSR01000497.1:0-29821 GCA_900604375.1 Mesocestoides corti
CATCCATCTCAGAGCAGAAAATGGTTGCATGCTATGTGCCACCTAGGGTTGATGGCGTCGTACTAGAGAGCATTAAATTCACCGCAAAAAGAGTGATGGTGTGGAACTAGACGACAGACGGTCTCAGCATGCTTTGAGCTCTGCCGGCCACCCGCCTGCTAAACAATGCGAACGATGTTATGTTGTGTTGCGGTGACATAATTTGAGTGAGACGTGGCTGCTTGTAGTAATCAGCGCGAATAACACATTGAATAGTTGAAATATTTATGCCACCCACTGATGTTTTCCCTAAATTATAGCTTAAGAAAATTATTACTTAATAGTGGTAAATCGTCGTACATGTAAGTCTGTCCTGAGACTAACTCGAAGATGCTTTCTTTTATGTTACCCATTTCATTCCTGCTTTGCAAGGTGAATCGTTATTTAGGTGAGCAACTCTCTAATTAACAGTCATTAAAAACCGAGAACGGACATAAGAGAGGCGACATTGGAAGCGCCACAGCAGCCAAGATTGTGGGTATGCGAATGAGGGAGTGGTTGAGAGGCAACTAACAAAACAATAACCAATGGAATAGAGCTGAATCATAAACTCCATCGGGTCATTAAACTAGCGTCTCTCAAGCGCGTTCACTGAGTCTGACAGAGAATCGTTCCCTATTTAATTGGTTCCTGTTAGGGAAAGTGCGTTTTGCTTCCTGGCCAGCACTTACCAACGGCTCCCCTGTCCACGTACAGCCATTTGTCTGATATAACTCTGATAAACAGTAGGTTTCACTGTTACTTCTCTTTCGATATTCTCGGGCTTTTAGTACTAATAGGTAGAGGGTTATAAGGTAGTGCTCACATAGCCGCAGCGTTTGGTGACCATGACGAATAAATTCCTTCATTTTTATCTCTGATGATTGGCGATTTCTTTCGACCATTTCACCTCAATATTCATTTTTACTGACCCCATGTCTTTAGCACTTTTGTGAATCGTGTTTATTCGCATCCCTTAATTCGGTCGCTCCACCTCCGACACAGGGTTCCCCTTACGCAGCGGTATTTTGAGCAATATTTCATGTTATTTAATCAAACAACCTTTTTCGTTGGGCTGGGAGTACAACATTGAGGTGTGCATCAGGAGTTGAGTTAAATGATTTGCTGTTAGAACACACACTTTCCATTTCATGAATTAGTCCGGCTAGAAGAATGATACGGTATTTTACGGATTCTCTTTCTACTGTGTGCAGTCGTATTCGCATTACTCTTAATTGTTTGATGACGACTGTAACATCATTTGTTTCCAAAAGCTTAAAAGCATGCGCACAGTTATTTGGATTTGTGAAGTGGTGTTGTGAATCGCGTTTATTCACTGCCCTTAATCCGGCCGCTCCACCTCCGACACAGGGTTCCCCCTTTTCGCAGCATGTCGCCAGCCGTGCGGATCCTCTCACTCCCACCTCATTCACACGGATATTTATCTTGGATTATCCCCACACCCAGGTCTCGATGTTAGAGCATGTATGACACACATCCGAGGCATAAATACACACGCGCAAACACCACACACGACACAACGACACCAAAGTGGTTCATCTTAGAAGTAATATGAATGTGTCCACGTCCTCTCTGATCTTTTTCTTCATCGCTGGTATTGGGCAAGCGTAATCGGCCCAGAGCTAATTCTGTGGCCCCGGAGTGGTTTAAGACCACATGCTGGGGACCACAACAGTGGCATTACGGGCTGCGAGACATTATAGCACTGAGTTAATTGACCTCGTCGATGTTGTAGAAATATCGCCATTTGACAAAAACACGTATCTATACTAAATCGCCAAAAAACCACAGATGTCCGGCCATCAAATAGAGGAGAACAGAGAATGTTAGAGGTCTCATAGAATTCTATTAAATGTTGACTAATTTTAATTTAGCCAATTTTGTCTCTGATGCTCATTGAACGGAAAATGACACTGGTCAATGCAAAGAACTGAATTGCGAGCGACGCAGAAATCAAAGTTCCAACAGTGGCCAGCAGTGTGAAAACTGGGTTAGTTTCGTTTGAATGCATGGCTTTTTTATTGCTCCTAAAAATCAGAATAGGCACAAAGATAGATAGTTCGAAGGAGGTCAATTCATCTACAGACCTCAATGGTTAGCTTTCTCTTGTGTTTGCATGGCAAGAGAATGGGCAACTTAACAGAAAAAAGTGGGGATGAAAGAACTATTCACATTGGTGCCACAAATAACCAGTTGCCAAACTCATCGGGGTTCATCTGACGAATCACACTTCTGCATTTTACTAGTCCACACAACTGTATCACTCAGCACAACACAACCTGGATGAGCTTCTTTAGCTTCGCGGGTACTCAAGGTGGTGTAACTGGGCTAGATACGACGCGGTGGCCCCTGTGTGCCTCAACTCAACATATTCACTCATTAATGGAATTAGGGGATCGGTAGTTTGTCTTGGCTAGTTAGGTGTATTGGACTGGCAGCCACATCGCGTGAGTAATGCGTGCATGAGGGCCCGAGTGGACCAATGACTCACCCCTTTTGTTACGCACGCGTACTCATACGCACACAAAGCCACTTGGCTGGTGTAACACTAATAAACGGTCGTGTTCTCTGTCGCCTCCTTTTCCCTTATCCTCGGGTTGTGATGGACTGTTAACCAGAGGGTTGTATGGTAGTGCCACTACAAAGGTAGCAAAGACTTCCGTGCGTAAGACACATTTTCACATCCCGTTGATTGTTCTTTAAATTCAATATGACCTGTGATTTAGCAATTTACATATTCTATCATACAAACAAATAGGAACATACCGGAATACGAGCAATTGTGTCTACGAGGCACTGCTTTGAAGGTACACCAACGAAGCTGACATATTTTACCTTAAAGCAATAGTGTGTTGTTGGATTTAGCGAATGCTACCTGGCAAAATTTATGCATTCAAATGAATCAGAATGCGAGAATTTTAAAGGTTCGTTGAGTCAGACTAAATGTCAAGTTGCTGAATGATTGCAGGCCGATATTCGAGCGCTTAAATGTCGTTCAGTTGAGTGCGACTTTATGGGTTTCAGAATCCAACTGTTCCCGAATAGGCCAGCATATACAGCACCTTGATGTGATTTGTCGGGCTATTTTGCAATCGAATGTGGATCTCCGGACCTTGCACTAAATATCCACCATAATTGTTCCTGTGGCATGGAACATTAGTGCCCTTGAGAATTTCGGTGCCACTTCAAGTGGCTTCTTCAGGTCCGTTGAATGAGGCTCAAGCGGGTTCAATTTTGTGCGCGTGTGTGTCGGTGGGTGTTTGGCAACGACGAATGTGTTCTTCAGAATATGGTGGACCTGTCACCCCGCCATGCCCAAGAGTCGAAACGAGCAGATTAAAGAAATATTTTGACTTGATCACTCTCATTCAAACTTGCCTAAAGTTCTCTTTGTCAGCATGTGGATAATTAGCTAAATATGATTCAATACCTGGATAAAGTTAAATTTCGATTATTGTCTTAACCATTTTTCTGTTTCAAAAATCTCTCGTGTTAGCCTACTTATTTTTTAGGTCGTATGAAAATCTCTATTTGCGTTTGCGATTCAGATATTTAGTCCATCGAATTTCATTTTGTTGATATTAGTCATTCATTTCTACTTGTATATTGCAAATACAACTATAAACCTGCTACGTTTGCTCGTAAAAAAGGGAAAACCACTCAAACAACGGTACCAGATCACTTGTAGACAGTAGCACCGACCTTCCCACACTAATACAACAATAAGACCAGAGCTCGTGTAGAGAGCTTTAGTCACGTCAGCCACGTGCGCGTGAGTTGTCAAAAGTCAAGCTAATTCAAGTGAAGGTTGACCTTGATATCATAGAAAGCGTAATAAGACACACTGTTGAAACCCTTTACCACGCGAAGTAACTCTGGAAGAAAAAAATAAATCCACAGATGGCAGGCACGACTTTTTGCTAGACAGCTGAACCCAGTTGTGTCGTGTACTTGTACAGTTGAGTGGGCATGTAAAAACAAACACAGGCGTCTGTGAGGTCGCATGACTAAAGAGGGTGGTGGTAGGTGGAGAGGGGTAGATGAACCCGCCGCCTAATGTGACGGACAGGCACGCCCTGAAAGGGGGACACGTGTGTTGGAAGCTGCAACGACTGGGTTATTGGTGGTGGGTGTGAATGAGCAGGCAGCCTCACGTGACTGACTGGCACGCCGAAAAAAGGGGGAACATGTGTTGAACGCTGCGACAACTGGGCTATTGGATGTGAATCAACACGATTCACTACAGTGTGATCTGATTCATATTGCATTTCGCCGTGAAATAAAAGACGTCTATTTCACAGTGCTACTATCTGTCTAGAAGTAGATGTGTAATAATTATAAATTAAGGTCCATGAATGAGCAGCATCCAATTTAATCGTGTTTTCCTTTGACAATTACTACTGTTTTTTTGAGAAAAACCATCAGATCCGTAGGTGGGGACAAATGTAGCATCAACAGTGATCGAATGTACAACTTTTCGCCAACCTGATCGTCTCAGTAAATGTCAGCACACCATATTCGATGCTGACAGACCGCCGAAGGCACAGCCTTCATAATTGACAATATTGAAATGTTATTCAGAAAACATATTTTGCGTCTCCCAAGTGCGGACGCTAAAAAAATTATTTTTTCTAAGCCAAGCGCATGCATCAAGCGGCACCCGACTCAAAGCGATGCTAACTCAACCCATGCTGTGCAAAATTTCACCGCTGTGCCAACCACATACCTGAAGCCCTGCTAGGCCCACAATATTAATCATCAACGTCTTTGGAGTTGCGTGCCTCTCGTCAAGAGCGTTCTTTTGACGTTTCTCAAGAAGGCCACAAGTACAACTTGATACTAATAGTGGGGTTCATTGCTTCACAAGCTAATTTGAAGTGCTGTGTATTCTGAAATTGCATTTTAGATGGTCATTGTAGACTTGGTTATAAATAGACAGGCTTCTTCTTAAACTCAATCGATCGGAAAAAGTAAAATTGTAAGTGAAGTAAATTTCTGGTTATGCCACATTAAAATTCAATCGATACAATAAATTCTGCAGTTTTTTTTTAATTCAACATGGCATCGAATATACATATTTATATTAAATCGCAGGACGAATATCAAAAGTGTTTCGTCGTCATATAAGTCACTTCCACACTTTCAGTATCAGTAGCAATTTAAGAAAACCAATTTCACACATGCCACTTTTACACACAACCGCAGCCCGTTTAATCGATCGAAAATCACATGTGAAGACGTTTAGCAAGTTCCCACAGAAAATGCAAATTCTAATAATATGTCCTTCTTCAAGACACAGCGCTCATGAGTATTTGGTAATTGGCTTCGGAAAGCATGTTTGCTTGATACTTCTTTGTACGTTACAATTGCTCCCACTGAACGGTAGTATATTGGAAACTGTTCGCACCAAGTGGAGTTAAAATACTGCGTGACAAAACTGACGAAATCTATCTTTCTAATCTGCTTTTTTATCTGCTAACAAGGCTGTGGTCATCAAGACGGCTGTGAAATTGAACAATAGAAGGCGCTTTCGTGTCATTGAACCGATTGTTACTTTTTTACACTCCCATTTTTTGAGCAAAATTATCCCAGCCACAGGTAGAGACAAAATTAGACCCGACAGTGAGCAGATGAATTACTTTTCGTCAACCTAATCGTCTCATTTGATGCCAACATACGATATTCGATGTCTCCTTATTGCTAATAACTTGACAAAGAACTTGCTGCATGTAGATGCGAATTTTGGATCAGCGCAAGCCAAAATTAACTGCTCTACGTCTTCTGAGACCGCGAACGCTCAAGCGTTATTGGATAGCGTCATGTCACAAGTACCACGATGTATGTGCGGCTTGTATCTTCGCTGATTGAGAAGGTGCTTGTCTCTTGTGCAGCTCACAAAAACTCAGTGGATTTCACGATATCAACCAAATTTTGCTGCGCCACTGGCTCCTTTATTAGACCTAAAAATGTGCCACAGATGATCTTGTGAGCTGTTATGATTTCCTGGCACCTATTCATGAGAAGCACGAACAACCGGTTGCATTGTTGTGGAATAATGTGAAGTCGAGTGGATTCGGTGTTTTTAAACTACTCAACTTCTGTCACTAGACTTTTTCGAGAAGAATTAAGAAAATTTCCTTCTTGGATTTTCTTGAACGTAGTACTTCTGTGGTTTTTTGTTTTTTTAAATTTTTTTGTCGATAGAAGATCATGTGCTGGTAACATTTATTTAAAAAACTCGTGCACACCATTTGCCAAATGAAAAAAAAGTGAAACGCGCATTAAATTGGCTAAATGGCCTCACGCTAAATAATAAACAACTCAAATTACCAAAGAAACACATGCGTTAGTGCATCGACTAGCACATAATGGCTTCCGCCAATCAGAGCATGGGGCTCCTGAAGTATATATACGACCATGGAGTACTCTCAACACCCCTAATTCTGCCAGTTGCTTTCCAAGTAGTTTAATTATTGCAGTTTTATCTAGAACACTGTAGGTATGCTGAAGAAGATCACCTGTCTCCTGGCTCTGGCGTGGTGTTTAGCAGCTGAAGTTCCATCAGAAGACGACCGCAAGGTTATTGCCGAGGAACACACTAAGATACGTGAAAACGTCGAACCAACTGCCAGCAACATGCTAATGATGGTCAGTCACAACTGATTGACTACATTGTTGAAATTAACCTGTCTGCTGATTGATGCCCTGTGATTACCTAGGCCTACTCAATGGAACTGGAAGGGTTGGCAGACAAGTGGGCAAATAAATGCACCCTCGAAAAACCTGACGCGGGCAAAGACGTCGAATATGCAAACACCAGCATTACCACGGATTTCACCGAGAATAAAACGTACGCTGAGATGATTGAAAAATTCGGCCAACAGAGCTATTTTTACAATTATTCAACCAATAAATGCAAAGTGCCATGCAGTAGCTACATACAGGTAAGCATTCCAGCTTTCTCTAAATTTGCAGTAAATGTGATGTGTTATGTTCAATACAGTTCTATATCACGTCATCAGTCCCAATCAAACTAATTGTGAGATTGTTGTATTGTTTCGTCTTCCAAAATTGATCTTCACTTCACTGTATCAAAGATCGTGGTAATGAAGCAATTGATTGAGTCGAGTTTAAAAGGAAGTACGTTCACCTAGCTTTTCATTACACGTGCAAATCAATTAAGTCAAGATTACAGTAGTTGCACAATAATAAATATGCGTGGAGACAGCACTAGGGCTCAAGTAAATGATCCTGGTTCCCAATTGGTCTTCTCTTTTAGGCCGTGTGGGCTGACTCGAAGGAAGTTGGATGTGCCACCAACAAGTGTCCTGGAATTCTCCCAAGCCAAAAGGCGGACACTCTCTTTATCTGTGTGTACAAACCCGCGTGAGTTTGGCAGTCGGCCTATTTGGAATAGCAATGTAAAGCGTAAATCCAGTCAATGGATTAACCAGATGCAGATGATGATTCGAGAGAAAACTTTAGGGCCTGCTTGTAATTTCAAACTGACACCTCTGAGTAAATTCACCTGTGTGTGCGCATTTTATCTTTCAAGTGGCAATCCTGGAAATGCGAAGCCGTATCAAAGTGGCACAAGCTGTTCGGGCTGCCCCAAGGATACTCACTGCAAACGCAATCAATGTGAAAAGAACTCGGTTTCCACGCTGATGTCTACTGTTGCCACTTTGGTGTCCGTAATTTTGGCAGTTCAGTGTTTCGTGTAGGCCGTTGCTGTTCTGGCTTACTGACTCGCACGACCGGTTGACTGCTTCATCTCTTCACTGCCTTCGTCTTCTTTTTTATCTTCAACAATGGATATTTGTCCATGTAAATTGTGATTTGTGCTCAGGTTTCTTTTACAATATTTTGTGATAAAAATCGTTTGCGACCCAATAAAATTCCATGAAGAATGGGCTCATGTACCTGGCCTCAATACGAATGCTTTCGTTTTCATTGTGTTACGTTATTCGTGTGCTCCACAAAAGAAGTGATTGAAGGAATGACAAAAAATACATTATTGACCTTTGATTACCTACCCATATTTGCTCATATTTACATATGTGCTGCCAAGATATTTTTAACCTATATTTTGGGAAAACTCACTTTTCCATTGCGACTGTGATTAAAAATGTGACAAAAGTCCTCTTTTATTCTGAGTTCACGTGAGTATACATAATCAAATGAACTTAAATACCTACAAAAGACACTATTTGATCGAGTAATTGAGTGTCTTAGTACTTATTAAAGTAACACATTGAACCTTTGCGAACTTTTGCGAGTTTTTAAGCTTCAATTGTTGTTGCTTGGGACCTTTAGCATACTTAACAGATTTTTTTATTAATAAATCTTCCTAGAAAGCGCGACTTAACCACATTCGAGCGAAAAAAGTCTTGAAAAAATTTGTTCAAAATTGTCAGCAACTCCAAGCATGTGCTATAACATTTTAGAACTGCCACTAAAATTCAAAATCAGGTAATTTTGATCAGCAACGTGACAGGCAGTGTAGTTTTCAACGACATTTATTTAAATGTTTTTTTTATTAAAATGTTAGCAAGTAATTTGATGGATAAAGTATGCAATATAACCGATTTCTTGAGCTAAATGCTTCCATAATAAGTCTATGAGGCACAGGAACTAGATCCTGCACATCATTGACTTTTGACGCGCGCAAGTTAAACAGAAAGCAACGCGATATTTGTGAAGGGTGTAATTGTGATCTCTGCCATTGGAATTATCGATTGCAACGTGCTATCACACTTTGCAAAGAGCTCAGTCTTAATGATGACATTTGAGGTTTACTGACAAACCGCTTAGTAGTACACTGTGACAGCCAGTGTAAAGACAGAAATTTTAAATAACTAAATGAGGAAATGCTATTGGCAAAGTGTTACGTTTGCCCGTAACAAAAGAGAAGACCACTCAAATAACGGTACCAGATCCTTAGCTGAAGCTAGAACCGACCTTCCAAGGCTAATACAAAAACAAGACCAGAGCTCGTGTAGAGAAGAAGTGAAATCGAAAGTAATTCAAGTCAAGTTTGACCTTGGCTTGATAAAAGCGTAACAAAACAAATGTTAATAAATGAATGTAAATAGAATCAGAAAACAATTTTGGGGAATCGTGGATCCCCAACACAAAGTCTGTCTCTGTTGGACATAAGGCCGTTTTTCTATTAATTAAAACAGAGGAGTAGGTCGTAGAAATCAACAAATCACACTGAAATGCTTTGCAAAAATAACACTCGAAATTTTGATTTACTGCTGAAATTACTATGGAACTAGCTTACTTGCATTCAATGCAGTTAATAGATTTTGAATGGAGAGTGGGGTAGGTTACATGGTTTCATTTAGAGGAATTAAATGATCATCAGTATTTCTTTTTCAAATTAGTTGATCATCGTCTAAATGAGATTTCGTTAATGTTTTCCCAAGTGCTCTCATCACATCACCGCATTTGGTTACCACAAATCTGAGCCTTCCTCACTTGCGTTGGCAGCTCTTGTCTACGTAATTGGTGACATTGACCCGGTAGCACATATTTAACCTGTTCATTCTGAATTAAAGAGGTTGTCGTGAATCCTTTTTATTCAATCCCCTAATCCGGTCGTTCCACCTCCGACACAGGGTTCCCCTTGTCGCAGCATGTCGCCAGCCGCTCGAATCCTCAACTCCCCCTTCATTAGCACAAATATTTATCTTGGAGTGTCCCCACACCTAGGTCTCGATGTTAGAGCATGTATGACACACATTCGAGGCATAAATACACACGCGCCAACACCACACACGACACAACGACACCAACGTGGTTGAGCTCGGCAGTAAACGGTTGTGTCCACGTCGTCTCCGGCCTTTTCCTTCATCGCGGGTATCGGGGAAGCGTAATCGGGCTAGGGTTAATTCCGTGGCCCCGGCGTGATTCAAGACCACATGCAGGGGCCCACAACAAGGTCATGTGTTCATCCCGGCTTTGTAAATGTGGCGGCTCAATTAAATAAGGATTTCGCTCAAATACACTCGAAGATTGTGTCTATTAAGCGGGTTACCGTGACATCATTAATTTCAAAAATGAGAACAAATAATTCTGCATTACCAAGACACTGAAATCGAAGTAGAAAGTTAAAATAAACCAAAGTCTATCCATTTCTATTTTATTGGCTCCAGTGGTAAACCAATCTCTCTGGGCAATAACCAGAAATGCGTACACTTACATTCGGATTTTGTCTGTAACAATAACCGCTACTAGACAGACAAGTAACGCACGAGCGAATGCACTGAAGCCCTTGTAAAAGGGATTCGTGTAACTGCACTCGAGACGTGTTTTTTTGCCGGCAGTCGATGCTTTTATACATAACTTGTAAGAAATCTGTTGTGAATCGTGTTTATTCACACCCCTTAATCCGGTCGCTTCACCTCCGACACAAGGTTCCCCTTTTCGCAGCATGTTGCCAGCCGAGCGGATCCTCAACTCCCCACTCATTCACATGGGTATTTATCTTGAATTATCCTCACACCTAGGTCTCGATGTTAGCGCATGTATGACTCACACATCCGAGGTATAAATACACACACGAAAAAATCCACACACGACACCATCGTGGCTGAGCTCTGAAGTAAGCAGTTGTGTCCAGTTCCTCTCTGATCTTTCAATTCATCGCGGGTATCAGGGTAACGTAATCGGGCCAGGTTTAATTCCGCGGCCCCGGCGTGGTTTAAGACCACATGCTTGGGACCACAAAAAGTCTGCTAAATATTTACAGAACTACTTAATCTAATCAGCAACACCTTTGATGGCCTTCCAAAAATTTCTGGAACCAAACATTTTACGTGCAATTCCATTGAATCTACAATATATCCTATATCCTTTGCACCAAATTCTAGTATTTCCAATTATACGGTGGCCGTGGGTTACGGGCATTTCAGTTGAACCTTGGTGAAAGCGATTAACGTTGTTTATGATTATGAACTAGATATTTTATTGTTTTCTACAAAACAAACTTCAATCACTCTAGTAGATACTTGAACAGCAATCAACTCAATATTTTCATTTTGATCTAGAAGTACTCAAGTGAATGGTGCAAATTAATGAGATTACTGGAAACAAAATCATGAATATTTGAAGCAAGTGAATCAGACAAATTGTTGCTGAATTTAAACCAACAGCTAACGCTTGATTTTGTTAACACAGGTAACCAAGTTAACTAATTAAATGCAGCATCACTGCGCGGGCAAAATTTGCAAGTCAGCTATGTTGAGATACAACCGCTGAATGACATCAGTGAATCTGTTGTGGGCCCCAGAATGTGGTCTTGAACCACGCAGGGGCCACGGAATTAACCTTGGTCCGATTACGTTTCCCTGATACCCGCGATGAAAAGATCAGAGAGGACGTGGACATAACCGTTTACTTCAGAGCTCAGCCACGCTGGTGTTGTCGTGTGTGGGGTTCGCGCATGTGTATTTATACCTCAGATGTGTGAGTCATACATGCGATAACATCGAGACCTAGGCGTGAGGATAATCCAAAATAAATATTCTTGTGGAGGAGGGGGGAGTTGAGGATCCGCGCGGCTGGCGACATGCAGCGAAAAGGGGAACCCTGTGTCGGAGTTGGAGCGGCCGGATTAAGGGCAGTGAATAAACACGATTCACAACAAATCCATATAGGTACGTGTTTTAACCCATCAGATAATAACGATGCCTGTGTAGCTGATTACACACACGAAAAGGAGTAGGCTTGCTTTCCTCTTACAAAATCAGTGAAAGTTTCGTCAAATTGAACGAAGGGCTCAATGGAAATTGTGAAAAAAAGCATTCGCCATTCCGACGACATAAATGTACACTTGATGAAAAAGCTTCATTTCGCAACCTAGTTGAGTTTGTTGAACTGAAATTTCGACAATTTGGCGTGTGTCCAGGAGTAGAGAAGTGTTCAGGTGCTAGCATTCTGCTTGACGAGGAAACTACAGTGTTTCTTACTGTATTTTTTAAATCCGTCTATTCTGTGAACATTCCTGATCAAATCGGTTTACTAGTGACGCAACATAACCAATCCCATGAGTTGTGGCACTCGTCGACACATTGGCTGGCGCGGTGATCAAGTAATCACATCTAATATTGCCTAAATGGAAGACGTTTTGAGTGAATAAAAGGTAAATAAATTAGCGGTGAGCCTGTGAGTCATAAGTTTCAGCATCCTCTCAAGTTGGCCTACACGTCTGAAATCCTTCGTATGTTCCAGCTAATCAATGAACTTTAACTTCATTTGTGTAAATCCGTGCTGCTTGTTTGCGTTGTAGCAAGATGAAAACGCGTTTCTACTTTCTGACTGTGATCTGGCATGTGTTGTCAAATGACGAGCTGCAGATGAACCATGATGAACTCCTCAAATTCCGCAATACTTTCCGTCGAAATTTCAACCACCTGCCACCAACTGACACGCAAACTTGTGTTTAAGTCACCTCGTGTTTCCCATCTTTAATACCAGTTTAGCGATTAAATGTTGGACTTAAGCTTTATGTAATAGTTGCAGTTTAAGAATCGCTTCAACGCCTGGTTACGACTTATAGACCCCGCTGATTTCGCTTCATTTCTTGTTTTACCAGTAGAGACCTCAAAATCTGTTTGCCCTGACATGGGAAATGGAGGATCTGGTGCTTGATTGGGTGAAGCGTTGCATTTTTGAACACCCGAATCCCAAAGTCAAAAAAAATGAAAGGCACCCGGCAAAACCTTGCAATTACTACGGCCAACCCACCTAACTGGACGGCCATGGCTCAGAGGAGGTACGACGAGGCTGAAGACTACGATTTCGACACAAGAAAATCAAATCGAACGTGCGGCCACTGCACTCACGTAAGGCAGTGGCATAGCTGTTTCTAGCGATGTTCTGCCTTAATGTCCTTACCTTCGGTGTAGTACTTTAATATAAAACAACCAACCAAGGAAACCAAGCATAATAACTACCTATTCGATTCGTGTTGTACTTGAGAGTATTTGTTGTCTGCTTACTTACAGATGGTATGGACAACATCAAGTGAAGTTGGTTGTGCAGCGTATCAACGTGGCAAAATTAAGCCCACATGGAAACCACCTATCTGCCTCCTGATCTGCCGATACAAACCTGCGTGAGTTAGCTGCCATATCCTAGAAGGAGTTAAATTTGAATTCCATCACCAGCATAGCATTCTTATTCTCCCTCTCTCTTTCTCTTAGGAGAAATTTAGTCTGAGAAAAGCTTTGCATGTTCCAAGGGACTTGCTTGTCTCGCCAAATTAAGTGTGGAAAAAATCTTGTCTATCTTTTGCCATTGAGGAACCAATTTACACTCTGTTTGCCAATCAACTTCAATGTCTGCTGGTCTGCACACCCCAAAGACAGGTATTTTTATTTGTGTGATTTGGTAACATTGATTCTAAATACAATACAATACAGTTTTTGATTTAACTGAACCACCATGGGTAAAGCGAATCAATATTAGCAGTATTGATTCAGGGCCCACAACCATCCATAGTGAAGAACCAATGTAGTGGAATATCAGCATTGGTAAAATCGATATCAGAAAGCTATCAATATCAGTGTAAACGATTCTAGTGAATTTGATCTCTTTTCTTATCGATAAATGCGCATCATCATCTTAATAATTTTTTCTGTAAAAATCTATCTGGGGTCACCTGTGTGAATTTGAATTCATACTGAATTATCAGTTTCTAAGTTTATCAACATCAATAGCATCGATACGTCATTTTAAAAATGCAACCACAGCAGACGATCAACAACACAATAGCAACTGACGTAGTAGAACATCGATATCAGTTGGACAGAAATCGATAATGTCTTAGTAGTGCGAACTAATCGTCGTGATTACTGTACTCCATATATCGACAAGTTTGTGTTAACGTCTACCACCTAAGTAGAATGCTTTCACTAATTTTATGAATAATGCAAGATCATAAATACCCTGAGTTAACGTGTATCATTGTAGAATATCGTGGATACCTGTCAAACCGATGCTGATAAAGTCGATTTGAGGTCACCAAATCCTCATTAATGAACTAAGACCCACGGTACACCATCGACGTGGAAGACTCTCGACACCAATCAGACCGATTTGTCGTCCTTACTACATTATTACTTAAACCAATTTTTCACCCTAGAGCTGTTATCCACCAGGCTAAAATTTCATCGGAAAAATCGTTTGACTATCATTAGCTGCCAATACGTACATACATTTACCATCAATTTAATAAGCTATGAATATCGATTATATCAAGCCGGCGTCTAAACCGTACAATCAATTTAGAAATCATTAACGTGGAAGACTACCAATAGAGACAACATCGGCTCGTCGTCGTAACATTCTACGAAAGCAAAAGAACGCCAGTTTGCACAACATTTAAGCCAAATATTATCAGCATCATTGAACACTTCAATCGATGCAATCGACTCCTTGTCTCACCCACGTGCCGACAACCCACAACACCAACTGTTCTTTTTAACCGTATCATTAATGCCTATTCAATTTTACCACCTACCCATGCTGAGGTCCGAAAAATCTTAATTGCAGGAGCTTAGGTTGATAACCTTGCTTTGGAAAGGTCGTGCCGCAAATACAAAAGTGCATGTTTGCCGATAACCACAACAGGGTGAACAAGACCAAGAGATTATGCATAACCAGAGCATTGCATTTGATGCAAAGAGTTACATTAATCTAAAGTTTAACCAGTTTTGCGTCGGGGAAGACACTTCGGCCGTGGGCGTTGTGGTTCTGGCTGTCTAGGCCTCACTGGCTGCCTGGTTGCAAGTGGCTCTCGGGGCCGTACTGGTTCCCTGGTAACTTGTGGCTCCCAAGGCCTCATTGGCTGCCTGGTTGGAGTCGGTTTATTGTTGATCCCGAGAGAACCTGTCACACATTGGTTGCGATGACACACCGATCCCTCTGGACACCCACTACAACTGCGCCCACTTTCATACGGCTTCTGTCCATTCCAATTACCCCTGCCAAACAGAACGGTAATAAAAATGTCATATAGATGTAGCATTTCCACTGTCTGTTTTTCTAAGGCACACAAATAACTCACGATGGTTTGTACTGGCAGGCCAGGAGGTAGACTGGCGGGTTCCATGAAGGCATCGTGGAGTCGCAACGCTGGGCTGCACAGCCAACCTCCGTGGTTTTGGCCCAGATCATCTTTAAATCAGTAGATAATTAGCTTAGATTTTGTCGTGTTGTGACATGTTTCCTTCTGATTGCAAGTAGCATACACATCCGTCATTTATAAACCGGCTGGACGCAGTGGATAAAAGGGAAATGACCAACTGACCTGTGTGTAGTGTCCGCAAACACCTCGACATCTGTCACTGGCGTAGTCATAGTCCTTAATTTCATTGTACCAACCCTGGGCCATCCTAAGCCAATCCGGAGAGCCTATGGTCATTATTGCAAGGTTTTGTCCGATTCCCTTGTATTGCGTGTGAACGTTCCTATCTGGATGTTCAAACTCACAGCGCCTCACCCACTCATACGCCAACCGTTCCATCTCCATGGAGTAGTTCTAAATCACAGAATGATCTTTACAGTTTTCAAGCTCCTCTATTAGCGGCCCTTCATGTGTTTTGGCATTCAATTTCAATAATGTATGATAGTTGTTTTCTAAATAACGCTTTTCCCCTTTGAATTCCAAATATCTCCAATAGCAAATTTGCTCTAACGTAGTAATCCTTGCAGTTTGTACTTAAAACCCGCTTTACTAGTCTGTCAAAGCTACTGAAATCGGAATTAGCGATAAGTACAAAGTCAGCATCGAAAAAGTAAAGCAGGATCACAATGCGTACCATCATCATCATGTTGCTCGCAGATGGTTGGACCTTTTCGCGTGCGGCAATGTGAAATTCAAGAATGGCATCGCGATTTCGTTGTTGAGCGTCTTGAGCCGCGGCAAGCCACACCAGGACCAGAATGCAGAAAAGACTTCTCATGTTTTCTAAAAAAACAAGGACAAGGTGCACAAAATGCCTCTTTAACAGAAGAACCTGCAAACTCTGACAAAATGGCAAAGAATAACTGGCATTACCGCGAATCACAGGTGAGATTGCAACTTGATGTAGCGGTTTCCCGTGCGTCTATATATACATGAATAATATCCTGATATGACCCGGTCAGTCACGCACGACACGACAGGAATAAGACACTGGATGGTGGTACATTGTCCTAACGTAGATTCTCACAGAAGCACGCAATCACGCACACTACAGATTCTAACCCACAAGTTGTAAAAATCCACTTTTTTAGTGTGGTATTTTATACGCCGTCCAAAAAGTGTGCAGTTTATCGACACTTAATAGTGACAATAGCGTTTCAGACAAAGTAAGATGTTTATAAGCTGATTTATGCATGGTTTTGTCTGCTAATCATCAAGCTAAAACATTCCCAAAAGACATGGTCATTGTTTGAATAACTGGGGTTTGAAATCGTCAGGAAAGTATGCTCAGCGGTTCAACTTGATGGGTTTTCTCGTTTAAGTAACCATGAATTTGGATGTTCGACAGTTTGCATGAGAACGAATTAATTTTTTGCATTAATACACGAATTTGTGGTTACTACGCTGGTTAAGGCTCAAAATCGTGTTTCTCAATTTAACACGTTTGGGGACATTTCGTTGATAAAAACTTTGCATAAGTGCATATTTGGGCTGATACACAGTCCCACACAATAAGAATCGAATATTCGTGAAAAGGCAATGCGGTTATGTCGACCCAGCAGCGTGAAACTATCACCGATACTTTCGTGTTGTGGAGACGGCCTAGATTAAGTAATCATTAATTAAACAAGAACTTCATGTCTAATGGGAAATCGAAATTTTTTTCATGAATCCTGTTTATTCAGCCCCCTAATCCTCCCATTTTTATTAGCCCGAATCTCTCCTTTTTTTACAACCTGGCCTCATCCATTGAGTCTCTTTCCTTTATTCAACATGGACGCATCTCTCGACTTTTGACGCTTATCGAGCAATTACTTTCGACCGATTCTGTCCCCTGGTTCTCGACTGCCAACCAGATTGAAAGACGTCAACGATCTTACGATTCGGCATCATGCACCACATCCCCAACGCTCAACCTTTCAGATATCCAAATGGTAGAAAAGGTTATATCGGCAACATCGATTCATCTGGAACGACTTCCGGAAACGAACAACGATGCCAATTGTTTTAGTTACCTTCCGCGCACGACAATCCGCCTCATTTCTACTTTCACATGGGCCACATTTCGACTGCAGAAACCTACGGCCTAACTTTAAGAATCCGCATTTGAAGGAAAGGTTTGGGTGAATTATCTTGCTAAGGGAGAGAGAATTCTCAGTCCGACCCACATCGACAGCCACATCCCAATCACGCGAGACCTACGGCCTACCCTTCAAAACTCCAGTGGACGATAAGGCTCGCCAAATCCTCTCGCTAAGGTGGAGAGCTGTTGTGAACCGTGTCGATTCAACCCCTTAATCGCTCCACTCCCTACACAGGGTTCCCCTTTTCGGTGCATGTCGCCAGCCGCACGAATCCTCAACTCCCCCTTAGTTAACACGAATATTTATCTTGGAGCATCCCCACACCTAAGTCTCGATGTTAGCGCATGTATGACTCACACATCCGAGCTGTAAATGCACACGCGCCAACACCACACATGACACAACGACACCAACGTGGTTGAGCTATGAAGTAAACGGTTGTGTCCACGTCCTCTCCGGCCTTTTTCGGATATTAGGGAAGCGTAATCGGACCAGAGTTGATTCCGTCGCCCCAGCGTGGTTTAAGACCACATGCTTGGGCCCACAACATTTTTACTGGACAAGGATGACTCCTTATAGACTCAATTATGCAGAAAAGGGAACCATCATGTCCAATATTTTTGCAAATTCATAGAAGTTGTTAAAATGCACTCACTAATCATTCAAAAACGTTACATTTGTACTTCAATAATAAATCCTGAAAGGCTTCATGATGCATGGAAGTTAACAGTTTAAAACCGCATTGTAAAACGTTTAGCAAATTCACCCAGAAGACACAGTCGCACATATTTGAAAGAAATTTGCATGGAAACACAAATCAAGTGCGTAACATTTGCGTGAACATTACATAGAACAATACACTAATGCTTCAAACTAAATATTTTCTCAAAGTCACTGAGTACGACAATCGTATTTCTGTTTTAATTTCCTCAACTACGCCCCTTTATGGTAGCCACAGCAAGAAGGGAAAATCCCTGAGGCACAGGATAATAGAAATTGTGTCAAAAATACATCTGCCCTCATCCAATCACAAAGCACAAGCTCAAAGGTAGCAAGCAACATCTGAGGACCGCATGGGTGTGTAATGAGAGGGGTTATCTCAGATAATGCAGCTAGGGAAATTTATTGATAGCGCTCAGTTGGTTAACAATACGGGTATAGAGAGGGCCCTGACGTAACACAACAAGCATTGTATTAGCACGTAATTTCACCAAATAATTGAAATCACAGAAAGTCTAGTTTCTATTGCGCATGCCTAGTTATGGATTAAAAAAGTGTTTAATGCAACAGACCAAACCCTGGTTTCTTGACGATGTCCACTTCTGAGTTTGATGTAAAAATTCGCTCTTCGTAATTTCAAACCAAACCTCCTCTCTCGTTGTCTTACTTACAGAACTTGGGGACACATATTAAGGCAAAACAGTTGCAAAATTACCTGTTTGTATTAATATCCATTTTTGTTTAACAATGTCGCCATGAGTAAAATGGCGATGAAGACAAGTCTAACTTTGAGACGACAAATAGACGTTTTTGTAAATAACTCAAGCTACAACGACGCTATTATTCTCTCCATTGCTTAGACTATAAATGGAGTAGTTTCATTTTCCGACGACTAGCATTTAGCCCTGTTACTAACTAACTAACTAAAATGCAACTTTAATTAATTAAGACGTCCGTGCATGCGTGTTTAAATTTCATTGGTTTGTGTAAAAGAGTAACTTGAATCTATAAAAGGTGGCCTTATCTAAGACGTCATTTCATCCATCTGCCTATTCTCATGACTGACACACCCGCATAGCGTTAACAAGAACTAATAAATGCAGGAGCAAAGTGTCATTTTAAAAAGTGTTTCAAAGACGACAAGTGTGCAAGGCATTAAATGAGCCGAAACATGTTTCCAATTGACACTATATGACCCCAACATTAAAAAAATCTAATCACGCAATCTAAAGGCAACTGGGTCATCATTACGTATGAACATGTTGAAACGGTTTACACTAATTTCAAAAACCTAAAAATTTTCATGGAACCATGAACAGAATGGATGAGGTCAATCTGTACTTGGCTAAGTCAAATAATGCAATGTAGTTATTGTTGTTGCAAGGTCAAGAAAGAAATTAGATAAGGAAGAATGGGAGGGACTTAACCTTTTGTCAAATCAGTCAACCGGCGGCTGTTTAGTGTGTTTCAAGGCGTCAGTATATAAAGTAACGCCTGACGTGCATTTCACTCAATAAAAATCACTGCGAGGTGCGTTTAAGGAACATTTGGTCATGTTGAATGAGAACATTTGAGAACAAACTTGAGCACGTCTTGCGTAGGCGAGCTGAATACGGATTCAACGGACCTTATCTTCCATCTTGATGGCTGGAAGAACCATCGTCAGTGTGGTGAAATGTTGTGGATGTTCGTTGCCTGGAGACTAATCCAATGAGGTACGCGATATCCCGTACTGAAAACTTTAGCATTTGTATTAACCCTCAAGATATGATTGCCTATTAAATCAGCGAAAGACTTCATCGTTAAACAAGTGCACCAAACATTTTTATGTCTTTCCTTTTTAATGAGTCCGGTTGGTTAGCGTCCAGTAATCCGGTCGTCGTAGCCTCACACACACATCCCCCTTTTTACGGCGTGCTACCACCACCACCCGCTTTATTCGTGTGACCTTTCAGACGTCTGTATTTCCACTGGTCCACTCTACCGGATCAGTCGGCAAAATAAGTGAGCTATGCTCAAATTTTAACATACACAAACGCTAATGCAACTTCACTGAGCTGTCTAGTTAACGGTTGTGCCTCGCCCTTTCCGGGTTTCTTCATCTTCATCTTTAATCTGGGTACCGTGGTTAAAGCCAACTTGCCGGGGCCCTTAATACCTTGTTAAAAATCGAAAATTCGGGATACACGTGTACAGCCAGTCTGATTTTCTAAGAAAATTGGCATGCTTAATCAATCCCATTACTCGTTTTAAAAACCTTTTCTTCTCTCAGGCAAAATCCATGTTTATTTTAATCATTTTTTTGTCAAAATATCCGGAATTTAAATATTAAAAATGTGTGAACTAAAGTGATATGCAAAATTTTGCTTATGAGATAGGTAATTGTTAATTTTACCAATGAAATACGAGGATTTATGAACAAGCCTGAATGTGATTGGTTGTAGTGATCTACAGAAGCAGTGAAGAGGGGTCGCCGTGGGGTAACACCAGTATAAATTAGGCCAACTCACAAGACCTGTGATCACTTTGGCAATCTATTTCTGATATTTCTGTATCCGTGTAAACATCCCCGCATATACCATATACCAGATATAACTCCGCCTTTTCCTCTCTACATACTGTTTCATTTATAACTTTTAATGTCTCACAGTAGCTACCTGAAATGTTGACAATTTGTCATCTATTTCAGAAACCATGCGAAAAGTGCTTTGCATTCTGGCTCTGATATCTCATGTTCTCGCTCAGGCGCCAACGCAGGCGGAACGTGATGCCATTCTAAAGGCTCATCGCTGTGTGCGCGAAAACGTCCAACCAACTGCTAGCAACATGGAAATGATGGTTAGTGAAGATGTCGCATAAAAGGATGGAGTTAACCGTAAGACCCATCGATGGTTAACTTATACTGCTAGAAAACTTCACAGGAATGATTTGTAATTCAGGAAGTAGCCAGGATATATAGGTCATTTAGAAATTCAGGCGACAGCTGATTCAGCCTATCTTATCGATTTTTGTTGTAGCGAGTGATTCTTATAAAGACAATTAATTTTGAATACACTTTAGGGATATTCGATGTCGCTGGAAAAGTTGGCGATTGACTGGGTACAGCGCTGCCTTCTGGAACGTCCCAATCCGAACCTTTACCCGCAGTATCGGGGCACGGGACAGGCAATATCGGTCGTTGTCGACGACAACCCAAACCTGGTGGATATAGTGCAGGGTTGGTACGAAGAAGGAAAGAATTACGTCTTCAAAAACAACACATGCGAAGGCATCTGCGATGACTACATCCAGGTGAGTCAAGCATTTTCATCGTGACAAAGCCGGATTTAATCATCTTGTAGATCAAATGATGCATGCTTTAAGAATATTTGATCGCAACTTTTTTGATCCGAAGATGGTTTGGGCAAAATCGACGAAGCTTGGCTGTGCAGTGACGTGCTGTGATCAAACCATACCGCCTAGAAGGAAACCCGTCCACATCATTGCCTGTTTCTATCGACGTGGGTGAGCATTAATACGCAAAAATGTATTTTCTTAAAAAGGGTTTTTCTTGTTTTAATCAATGACTCGTCAATTACTACTTTGAAGGGCAAAATGGCCGGACAGAAAGCCCTACAAAGCCGGACCCAGTTGCAGCAGATGCCCGTCTGGTTATGAATGCTACCGCAATCAATGCGTCATGAATTCGGATCCCGAAATCGCTGAGCCGTGTGACGACGATGAACTTGAACGATGAGGGCACTATTAAGTCGTGACTAACATTCCTCCCTTTTTCAAACCCGTCAGTTTTCTTGTAATCAGGTTTGAATAAATCTGTTTAGTTATTTTCTACTTCTGATTCCTAACATTATTATTATTCGCTTTTTCGATTACTTTTCCAAACTTTGCCAGATTGCTAAACCTCGCCTTCGTTTCATAACACACGAACAGGATTGGCGTCTGTGAGGTAGTGATAACTGTTCACCTATCTAACAGAATTCAAAGTAGTTCACAGTGAATTGGTCTGGGAATTACGACAACGATGGGTTAAATGTAAAACCAGAATGACCATCATTATCACAAATTCAATTAATTTTCTTCAGAAAATGTAAAGATTGCCTGACACGACTAGGGCAAACGTAAATGTTGTCTAGTCGTTTGCTGTCACTACCTTACAGCCTTGCTGCTAACCAAGAAATCGTTTAAATATCTACCAGTTACCTAGAATTTGTTAAAAACAGTAATCTCTACTTGCCTAATGTAACGAAAACCCAATACATCCCATTTATTACTCAAACCATGTGTTCAGCTGACACAAAGTGTCCTTATAGATACAAGGCAAATAAAGTCATAGCAAATCACATTGAATACGCATTCTCAAGTTCACAAAGTCGTTGAAACAGATTGTGCTGCTTTTAACACCTACTACTCAATATGCTTCTTTGCTGTAACACTTGAGTCAAATTCTAGATTTCTAGGCAAGATTTTAGGCCCAATGACATGCATAGCAACCCATCAACGGTGTTTTGATTGGTCGAATCGGTCGAATAGGTTTTCGAAACGATTTGATAGGCACACTCCTAATTCTATCAAATTTGTCAATCACCAGCAATGCACAGAGTCATGCATGTACTAACTAGCGTTCTGTAAGGAGATGTTTTGCTGTCGCATTATGTCATCGAGAACCCGGAAATGTTGCATTATTTCATCAATTATGAACAACTTTACTACTCATTGTGGCGCATCTACTTTAAATTCCAACGCAAAATCAGATTACTTAACTGTACAAAGCCAGTGGGCTGCTTGATTGCGCAAGCTTGTGGGATTTTTGTTAATTCTGAAGATTTCGCCCCGCGATATTCCCCTCGTAAGCTGGTGCACCAGGTTAATATTATTACTCACAAATCAAAATAAGTAGACAATAAGATTTGTGAAGCATTGTCGACGTCTGGAGACAATCAGATAACAATTCCCTCTAATATCTAGAATGTGCGTCTCATTAAACATTTTCCCGGGATTGTAAAGGGTCGATTTCTAGAAATAAATCATTTTTGCACACATCAAGGTTAACTGCAAAACGTTTTTTCCCTAACTACCAACATTTATCAGGTTTGTAATAAAAATTAATTTCCCATAATGCCACAACAGTGGGGTATTTGCTCAAGGTGACTGATGACGCATTTGGTTATTGAAATTCTGTGGTTGTTTAAATTTGCTTTCGTTTTCTGTGAAATTGCAATAATAATGGCCCTTCCTTCCTTAGCATTTTTCATGCTTCAAGTGAGTTTCAACGCTGTATGACACTATCTGGTTGTGATTGGTTGGCTTTAAAGCGAATGACCTTGTAAAACGTCGGCCCTCTCGGGTATAAGTGGAAAGCAATTGTATTCCACGACTACGCGATTCTTTTAGGTTCCATAAAATAACACACGGATATTTTTAATTAACGTCTGCTTATCTACTTTCACCCAATAGGCAAAAGCAAAAACCCCACCAATTATAGTGGTGAAATTTTAAAGTTAGTAAAAATGTGCGACCCAATTACGCGTCCAATTGATTTCACATGACTCGCAAGTTGTAGAACACACTGATCACGCAATTTAGAGGCAGCAGTGTTGCGATTACTTGAGAACGTGTTGAAACAGTTTTCATTGACCTTAACACCTAAAAATGTGAGTGGTACCACAGACAAAGTACATGAGGTCAAACGTCACTTTTCTGAGACACACGATGCAAGATTCTTGTTCTTTTTTGGACACCGTAATTACGTCAGCAGATCACTAAATAGTCACGAATGAAACTGTTACGTTTGCCCGTAACAATAGAGAATACCACTCAAATAACGGTACCAGATCCCTTGCTGAAAGCTAGAACCGACCTTCCCAGGCTAATACCAGAACAAGAACAGAGCTCGAGTAGAGAACTTTATTCACATGAGCCACGTGCAGAGAAGAAGTGAAATCGAAAGTAATTTGAAAGCTATCTCAAGTCAAGGTTGACCTTGACTTGATAAAAGCGTAAAAAAACAAATGTTAATAAATTAATGTAAATAAAATCAGAAACCAATCTTGGGGAATCGTGGATCCCCAACAGAAACGTACTTCAAATGCACTCAAATCGACACTAATCGAACAAAGTGCACCAATTTTAACTAATTTTACTTTAGAGTTTTACAAAACAATGGCAGTGTGCATGCACTAAATAGTACTTGTTGTGGACCCCAGCATGTGATCTTGAACCACGCCGGGGCCACGGAATTAACCCTGACCCGATTGCGCTTCCCTGATACCCGCGATGAAGGAAAATGACCGGAGAGTACATGGACACTACCGTTTACTTCAGAACTCAACCACGTTGGTGTCTTTATGTCCTGTATGGGGTTTGCGTGCGTGTATTTATACCTTGGATGTGTGGGTCACAGATGCGTTAACATCAAGACCTATGTGTTAGAATAATCCAAGATAAATATTCGTCGGAATGAGGGGACAGTTGAGGATCCACGCGGCTAGCGACATGCTGCGAAAAGGGGAACCCTGTGTCGGAGGTGGAGCGACAGGACTAAGGGCTTGAATAAACACGCAACACGACATGCCGTTTTGTTATTCTATCATGCATTCTGCATTCCAAATGCCACCTTTCTCACTCTAACGCTTGCATTGCTTTTGTGCGACATTGTGGTCACAATCAATGCCATTTGGCCCATCCACTTATTTTGTATTTCTGCATTTAATTTGGTGGTTGCGTTGAAATGGCGCGTTTATTGACAAACCTGCCTGCGTTTGGCTAGCACTGGTGGTGCATACCTACAGGTCACGCAAGGTTGAGGAGGTCGTGTTGAGGTGAGAACAGTATAAAACTTGGAAGAATATGCTCATTGTGCAAAGTGTATTCTTTAACTTGGAGAATAATTAAAAAAAATGGTTTTGATTCTCATCGATTTAATCATGCTTTTCCACTCATGGTTTCACCGTTCATCTACTTCAGAAACTATGCAAAAAGTGTTTTGCATACTGGCTATGATATCTCATGTTCTGGCTCAGGCGCCAACACAGGCAGAACGTGATGCCATCCTTAAGGTTCATCACAGTGTGCGCGAAAACGTCCAGCCACCTGCTAGCAACATGGAAATGATGGTGAGTAGAGGTGTCTACTGAATGGATCCATTTGGTGATCAGACTCGTTTACCACAACTGCGAGCTTGCTTTGTTGTGATTGTGATTGGAGTTTACTCGATTGAATGCACCCTTGCCTGATTTAGGAATATTCGCTGTCGCTGGAGAAGCTCGCGGTTGATTGGGTGAAGCTCTGCCGATTTGAGTATCCCAATTTGAACATCTACCCTAAATATCGCGGTGTAGGACAACTACTAACACTAATTGGAGGCAGCAAACCGGAACTTGTGGACGCAGCCCACACTTGGTACGACCAAGGAAAGACCTATCACTTTGCAAACAACACATGTGAAGACTATTGCGGAGGTTACTTGCAGGTAAGCCGCGTGTATTTTCCACGCCACATTATCAATTACACCGACCACGTCAATCGGTCAATTATAAATCAGCCACTTTTTATAGTTCACCCTAACGGCATTGGTTAGCGTGGCAAAGGAAGACATCCAGGCTGTATGTAGCCGCCACATTAGCATCCCTGTCAGTAAACTAGATCTACGAAGTTATATCTTGGCAGTTCTTTGTTTCAGTCTAAAATCATGTCGTTAAACGGAATTCTTAAAACTTTTTTTTAATCTGAAGATGGTGTGGGCAAAATCAGTAAGGCTGGGTTGTGCAATGATGCGCTGTGACCACGTCAAGCCATCTTGGAGCAAACCCGTCTACATCGTGACCTGCTTATACCGACCCGGGTGAGTCAACTTACCATTTATGATCCCATAAATATCTAAAAAACTCATGCATACTCATAAATTGCAGTAGGGCGATTATTTTATACCTTACTAGTGTGATATCATTTTGTTTTTAGGAGGAATAGTCGTGAAAAGAGGCCCTACATCGCTGGGCCAAGCTGTAGCCAATGTCCCCGGGAATATGAATGCCACGGCAAACAGTGTGTCATGAATCCGGATGCTGAGTTAATTGAACTAGGTGACAACGGTAGACCCCGCAGATGAAGACAATTCCTGTGAGAGGATCGGAATGTCATCGACACTTCTATCAAATCCGTTCCTGTGCAACCTCTTTTGCCTGCAATCAGGTTCAAGGAAAACTCCTTGCCTTACTTGGAATTTGTGTTTTTCGTCAAAACGGGTAACTGAAGACACAAAAGGATGTTAGTTGATTCTGGCACCGTTATTCCACTGCGAACACCTGCTCACCCAATCAAAATATCCGAGGCGTTACGCAGCAAACGCATTGGTTAATTTAAACAACATGCACATTACAACGATTAATTCAAATCTATTTACCAACATAGGCAATTTTAACGTATTTTACTGGCTAAAATATAGCGTTGTCTGAAAATGTATGCCGAATTTGACTATAAAACAAACCGCACTTCAAACTGATTCAGCAAAGGGATGAACAGGTTTTCGATGAAATGATTGGGCCGACATGACGGTGTCTGAGTCACATGCTAATTCGCGCACACAGCATCACGCGGTAACTGCACGTTTTTTAGCCTAAACAAGCACTTGTCGACGTTTAAACAAGGTATGTATTTATCTAAATCATCACACACTTGGGGTGTTTGATGAGGGGAAAGTTGTAACGGTCAATGTTTTGTTTGAAAGCGTGTAAATCACACTTTTTCTTATTATCCTCTTACCTTTCTGGTGTCCACAACTTCTACCTTTACTCGACCACTGATCTAATCGATATTTGGGATCATATCACATTTCCTCTTTGATAAGGCCTTCTCCAAAATTCAATGCGCTTCTAAACATTAAGCTTTTTTAGCACCAATTTGAAGTGCTAGATCGTGTGAAGCCAGGTTAAAATAACTTAAATTAAGCACGGAGTGACCGGTTTTAAATCAATACTGTGGCTGCTTAAAAGGACTTTGGAATCAGACCCATTAAAGCGAGCTATAACATGAATCCGTTTGCAGTTACCCTTGGCAAGCATGTGAACCCGTCAATTCATACTTCGCCGAATGTAAGTACCTGGAGATTAGGAATGAAGGAACGGAAATTGTAAGATTTTCTAATTTTGGATTCCGAAGCCAAGAAATTCAGGCTGTTCGTGACTGCCTTTGGATAGGAGCAAGCGAGTTACAAGATGATATTCGATCTATCCAACTTAACGGCCTACTAAGATCAATGGAATAGGAAAGGCGCACTGGAATTGAGGCGAGGTTGTTGAATTCCTGAAGCAGACGATGTGATAACGTTGATTAGTTCAAAAGCTAACCCCGTTTAAGCGCACAGTTTTAAAAGGAGTTAAAGGTATGTACTAGAAAACATGATGGGAGAGGTATACCTTGGATGGCTAAAACGTTTTATGCCCACAAATGCACAAACAGATGCGTAAAAAAGAAACATCAAGTCAGGCCACAACGATTACTTTAAATCAATCGCACGTAGAGGTCTCTTCGTTGAGTTGCCTTCTTCTTTACCAATAAGAGGTCTTCTCATTCCCAGATCAATTAGGCCTCTGAGTCACACAAAATGCCTCCCAGGATTGCGTCCGTTTCACTGGACTGCGATCCAGATGGCGGTAGGTAGGGGGCAATGTTTGATTACCGTGAGCAGTCACAATCACAGGGGAATTGATTGGCTTGATTGATTTGCGCGAGTGTAGTAAACTCACTTTAAACAAAGCCTATAATCTGTAAGAACTTTCATCAGAGCCCATCGCAAGAATAAACAACGTTTATATCAATAACCCTCATCCAACGCTCGTCAAATCTCATATTTACAAATATGAACCACGTCCACAGACGTTGAATTAGGCTAGTGAGAGGCATCTGAAGCAATCACGAGTTTTGTAATCGTAAGGAAAACTTTCACATAGTCAACTCGGCAAATGTATGCAGGGAAGACGTATTCTTCACTAAAATGGCAATAAACGGTGCGGTTTGGGAAAAGGCTGGCTTCAACTACTCTCCTCGTTGCACACACCCTGAGGACAAGATGGTGTGAATGTTAACGTGTTCTGAATACGCGCACTGCTTAAAATCGACTAGAATATACCTTACCGGATCATTTAGCTCACTGGTCATAAGCACACCGCACGTACCTAGAGATCCAACATTTGAAAGATCGGCTCTCACTAAAACGGTCATTTTGGAAGGAAATAGAACAAGAATGTGTCTAAGGTGATGTGTTTAGACAGATGTCAAGGTTGGATAGTGGTTGCCTCAACAGTGCCGGATCACTTTCTCAAGCGGGAAGGGATCAACTATGGCGTCCGAATGAATTGATTCCTCAAGACAACGCCCTCCTATTTACACCTCAAAAAAACTCAAGCAACTGTTATGACTCGTGTTTATTCACACCCCTTAAGCCGGTCGCTCCACCTTTAACACAGGGTTCCCCTTTTCGCAGCATGTCGCCGGCCGCGTGGATCCTCAACTCCCTCCTCATTAGCACGGATATTCACCCTGGATTATCCTCACACCTAGGTCTCGATGTTAGTGCATGTATGACTCACACATTCGAGGCATAAATACACACGCGCAAACACAGCACACGACACAACGGTTGTGATCACGTCCTCTCCGATCCTCTTCTTCATCGCGGGTGTCAGGCAAGCGTAATCGGGCCAGGGTTTATTCCGTGGCCCCGGCGTGGTTCAAGACCACATGCTGGGCCCCACAACACAATTCATAGCGAATCTTAGTGTTCAGGCCGCAGATAAACACCGCTGAAACGTTAGTTATCACAACTCCCTATGTTGGACAAACATAATTTTACACATAGCTTGCATCTGGCATTGGCTTGGAGGAGTTAATCAGAGTACTTCCCTAAGATAACCTATGCAAAAGAATCTGGTAGCGTTAAAGTGGTAGAGCAGGACCAATGACAAAAGCTTATTTTCGCATCCAATGAAAGTGCCGATGCGTGCGTGTATGTGTTGGTGTGTGATTGGTGGATATGCAAAGGAATACGGGATTCCTCCACATGAATAAACAATAACCCCAGGGGAGTACCGTGTGCTGAATTCCAAGCAAAACGACAACCATGACAACGACTGCAAAACATTTTCAATGTACCAACTACTAAAGACAATAATGAAGCAAAAAAAAGTACCAATTAAGTCAGTCTGAATGTTTAAATTTAAGATATTCTGAGAAAAGCATCAGGGTAAAAAAAGATCAGCAAGGGGTGGTTGGAATTCCTCCACCAACCAGTACGACAAATACTGCAACTCCTGGCAGTTATGGACGTCGTCTAACGTCCAATTAGGGCACTGCGTGTTAACGACGGAGAGATCATCGGGATTGGCTCGGATCACGACCAACGGGTTGCCCGATTCCAAGGTGATCGTGACCACGCGAAGTATGCCGTTCAGGGACACGTCCAGTTTGCGTCCGAGGAACGAGATTCCGCGGATGTGCAGGACATTCTTCTCTGGCTCCCTCTCCGACAACGTCGGAATCGCCAACTTCGGGTTGATGAAGAGCGCTGGAACATTGACACCTGAGATGGCGGGTGTGCAAACACGAATTCCTGCAAATCCATTCACCACTGCCTGCAAGAAACCCCCTGCCCCAGTGATGAAGTTGATTGCTCCTGTCCTGTCACGGTGTTCAGTCCACACCTTGGGCACAACCAACCCACACAAGCAATGTAAGGATGCTCACGGGTAAAGGTAATATTCTTGTCGGTAAAGCAATTCAAGAATTAAGC
>UXSR01000498.1:0-29800 GCA_900604375.1 Mesocestoides corti
AGCTCTCATTGGGTCGATTCAAATGCAATCCAATTCTACAAAGCACAACAAACTGACTTAGGCCTAGCTCTGACACTAGCACAAACATACGCCCACGACAAAGGCAACGGCAGGGTTTCCTTGGTCTACTTTTGGGGTTCAACTCGAAGAGTATGATTTTACCATCTTGTTAAAACCAAATTCCAGCTGCTAAGTGCCAGAAATAACCCGGCATTCTAGCCTTTTTACTTCGACAAAAGCCTCCTATCTGGCGGTTTGCTGTCGTGCCAGCGTATTTTAAGTTGTGCAAAAGAATTTAAGGTTGATCTAACCAACACAACAAACACTGCCACGATGCTGTTGCATCTATCTACCAACCAAACGCTGCAAGTAGTATCGATTTTCTGTACTATATCTTAGTCTCTTAGTAGCTGTCATTCAGTGACACACATGAAAGCTACGTGGCCCTTTTGATTGGTACAAGTGGTGCCAACTGACCGTGGACTGGGCACTGTAAGTTGTGGTGGTCGCGACTGCCGAGGCAAAGTAGTCGTTGTCGTACATCAAGGCAGCCCTGGTGTTCACGCCTCCCTCTGCGAACAGCGAGCGCGCTGATTGGTGGAGGGGGAGACTGGCGACGCCAGAGACGGTTGTGACGCCCGCGGGAGACGTGGACGAAGCAGTCTGTTCGAAGACGTCGGCGCCCTTCGGGGTGGTGAGCAGCTCGGCGTTCCTCGTCAAGAGGGCCATGTTGCTGAATTTGACGGCTTCCGGGTACGGGTCAACCTGCTTCTAACCAATCCAATCAAAAAGGGCGGGTCAAGCTGTACTTTGTGCCAAGTCATTTAGTAACTTTTGTTACCACCCCATTACCACATTCAAGCAACTGCTCCAAATCGTAAACAAATTCACACCCTTTAAGTTTATGGACAACCAGAATCAAACGTCTAGTACACAATCAGAATTGACCTCCAGGACCACAATGCGTCACTGACGTGGCTCGCACCAATGGCAATTGAAGTTTATTCAGAAATGGAGAACTTCAGTTATGCATTCCGCTCCAGCTTACAGTAAACAGACCTTGCTAGAAGGAATCAAATCATGATGGGGCGGCACTAGCCATGGCATCCTGTCTTCACATTAAATCGGTATTTTTGTAAGAAAACCCCATTAAATCGATGACAACTTGAAGTCAACGCACAGTAGTCGGGTAAAATTCTAATTTTACACCGAAACGTCATGAGATAATGAAAGTTCGCTTAGATTTGGTAACTACCAGGTTTGGTGCAAACGATGCAATCTACCTCGTGGTGGCCATTTTCGCGACTCCTAGCAGAAAATCGAGGTCGCTTGGGCCAGGGCCGACCAGCACCCTGTCCACCCGCTTCCTCAGTCGTCTCCTCGGTAACCGCCAGAGGGCTCTCCTCCGTCTCGCTGCTCTGTTCCCCCTCGTCCCCCTCGTCAGAGCTGGCGGAACTCGCAGCGCTACTGGTGCTGTTTTGCGGAGCCATTAGTGCCGTGGCGTCAGTCAGTTTGTTGGGTCTGTAGAGGACTTCCTCGTCATTTTTGCAGGCAGCGGGAGCAAGTGGAAGGAGGCCGAACGATCCGGACGATTCAATCGAGTAGTGAGGCTGCTGCTGCTGTTGCTGCTGCTGCAGTTGTGGTGAAAACAGGGAGTGGTGCACGGTGGTGGAGTTGGTGGCAGTTCGACTCGGCATCGAATAGAGCGCTTCTGCGAGGTCTGCAGCGCGCTTCAGGATGATCTCACGAGGAAGACGGTCTGGATCGCCTGGGTGGCGCGGTATGATTTTCCGCAAACGTTGAAAACCATATTCGATCGTGGGATCACTCAGGGCTAGACGAACAGAAGTTATTTTAACTAGAACTCTAAGATGACATCTAGAAATGTGAAGCCCTTGACTCTGGTAACTCTTTTCTTACACAAACACGCAAAAGGCAGTTCGATTTGTATAACCAGATGAGCTGAGGGGATTCTGGTGGAATTTATGGCTCTCAGAGGCCCAACGTTGTCATCGCGCTATCCACTTCAAAACGTTCCTGGTTTGCTTTCTCATTTTGCGTGGACGCAGAGACAAGACGACCAGATTACCACAATGATTTGTGACGTCTTGTCCCTTGATTGCAACTCTGCTGTCATGCCCCATCGCTGTTCGCACCAACAACTCAACTCATCGATCTCAGATGGCCCAGAGGTGTGTAAGTGGGCATATCTGAGCACCCACTAGATTTCCGCTTTTAACTCCATCCTGTACTCGACCCACTGGCTCACTCAACAAAGCCCTCCGTACAAGGAGCTTCCAAATATTAGTTCAAAGGATTTGCATCAGCACACCGGGGAAAACACAGCAGCTTGTTTCGCAACCTTCTTGAAGTGTTAACTTCGTTCTTCCATCCACATCACAGAAAATTTGCATCAAATTCCTGCTATTTTAACTTTCATTTCACCAAAATTTCAGAAGGCAATTTGTCCAATGCAGTGACTGATAAATCTTTCGCCAAGGTTAACTTTTCATTAGGGGACCACAGCGAATTTAGAAGATAAATGACCAATTAGGTGATTAGGACTCAAGTACAACAAGTACTAGGTTTTGCGTCAATACTCACATGTAAACGCGAATCGACCAGGTGCTTGCTTGCAAAACGGTCGATTGTTGTAGAGAAGGGACACATCAACCATGCCCTGCGTGGACCTTGCCGGCGTCTGTACACGAAGAGCATTCGGCGTGATTAGCTGTCAACGCGTAAATACGTCGTGTTAGCCAACATCTGACGCCAAAAGAGGGCTGATACGGCCATGGAAGAGTAGCTTACCTCACTCCAGACTGGTGTGTTCCCGAAGACCACCTGCAGACCGTGGAAGAAGTTCTCCCCGATAATCAGAACACTCTCACCTCCGCTGGTCCAGCCCTCATTGGGTGAAATCGCTTTGATAACCGGGGGTGCGGTAAGCACGACTGCAAGGCAACAAGCGGGCTCTAAGACTCACAGTTGGCGACATGATTGAAAAGACCCCTCGAATGCCCTTTCTTGATCGCTATTAGTTGATCCCTTTTTGTCCTGTCCAGTCCCGCTAATGCCGTCAACAAATTGATTGGCCTTATTTTATTTCTGCGCCTCAAACTCTCGTGGGATTTGGGTAGAACAAGAAAGGGCAGTAGTTTATAGCAATCTGATTGCAGGAAAGGTTTATGCGAAAGGTATCGAGGTAATACAACTCCCCTTTCATGCGTCAGTCGTGCTACGGAACACTGAACGACAAGTCTACGTACCTGAGTTACATGGCCTCTCAGAAAAAACAAAGTTTGCGACGATGGCAACAGCTATCAACAAGGAATAAGTGTTTCTAAAGCACGAGGGGAATTAATTTAAAGTGTTCTCGGTGCGGCCAACATTGTTTTAGAAGTGGTGATTTCGATCTTAGTGACCAACCGCGCCCCGGACAGCAGCCTCGATAGTTCGAAGATGCGCAATTGCAAGCTCTACTGGATGAATACCTACCATAAACGTAGATCTTTCCTAGTTGTAAAAGAATCCTTTATGCAATAAGTTGCGCAAATTTCCTCAGCCACCTCGAATACTAGTTAAATTGTCTGAGTCATTCTCGATATTGGCGTGCCTTTAATGGCGGAGATGGCAGTTGCTTCCACACGACTAAACTCGAAATTAATTGCGAACGATTTTATTGCAAGATTCTCAAGAACCAGTTTTTAAATCGACCAATTTTGATATGCCACCCAACTTGCCTCTTTTTCTGAACTCGCCTCTGTTAATGCGGCTTAGTCTGGCGGTGCTTTTAAAATTGGTGAGGAGCCATATTGGCAGGCATTGTAAGTTGTTTCGGAATTTTTTTGGGTCTTATCAGCACGCCTTTCAGAGGACTTGAACCTGCACATCCTCCATTAACATCAACCGCCTCAAAAACCTGGATTTGCAGAGTATGATTAGGTAATTTGAAAAGAGGAAAATTCAATGGTATTCTGGGAAAAAGTAGGCTCCACACCAACGACTCTTTTATTACCAGGGGCAACAAGGAAGCAAGTTAATGTTGGACTAGAGCCTTAGGGGGAAGGAGGAGCAACTAATTCACCCACACGCTGGTGGTGGCGGTGGTGGTGGTCGGACCCACTGTGTCAACGACGGATGTGATGACGCCGGGGCTAATTGAATTTTGACACATCTCTAAGGCACGGAGCCACATCATGCCCCGAGGTCAGTGATCGCCGCAGGTTGCCCTTGGAGACACTGAAACCTCTAACACGAAGCCTTACCCCTTTCTCAGAAGAAAAAAACCCAACTTTTTTCCCGAAAATATTTCGGTCGTGCATTAATGACGCTCCAGGCGTCTTGGATGCTCTCACAAACAGTTCCAGGCGCTACCTCAAAGTGGGTAGTCGTCGTCGTCGTTGGCAGTGTGGAACTATTCAGCAGTTCAAATGAGGCGTTCCTCGGTGCGCATGCTACCACTTCAGTGATTTGACGAAAAGGGCCTCATCAGGCTTGTTAAATCAACTTTAAAGTTGTCCCACGAACTTACGCTCTTCGGGCGGTTCCAGTCGACGAACTCTTCGGCCGTGCTTTGAATTGTTGTGGACGAACATGTTGTCCGAAAAAGCCAGCAGGCTACCTTCAAGTGAAGGTGTCGAAGCGATGGCTACCTACAACATGCAAGACAACAGTTTCGGTTCTGCAAATCGCCCTCGATCTTAAGATTTTATCATGTTGCTTAAATCTTAGGTATTAGTCGTGAAACATTCGGTTTACAGTAGCTTACTTGAAATCTTCGCATGTCTCTTGGATTGCCGGCATTTTTCAAGCAATTTTGATTGCATTTCATGAAGAACTTGAGGAAAAATCTGCAACGGAAACCAACTTGATGGTTTACTTAATTCCCTTTAATAACCGCTCCTAATTTAATAGCCACTGACTCCCACCTACTTGTTACTAGGGTTACAAGATACTGGGAACACAGAGGAGGTTAATTTATTACTAGAGAAATTTGAGCAGTAAAAATGACCCCCTTAGTCAATAAACTAACGCCTCGTGGCCTGCTTATTCTCGGTTAATTGGAAACATTCAATTACGCAACTAAGCTACTGACTTGTTGTCCCACGTGTGTTATTGCTTCTAACAGCAATAACGACTACTGCACCATCTGATCTAATTCTGCATCCTAAAAGAAGTTGTTTTAAGTGGTTTGAGTACTGGAGCTTAATTTTAACTACAAGACCTAGAGGTATTCCATACATCATGATGCCGTCGGTACACGCTGTGAAGGGGAGTCGAACCACATGGCTAACACTAATTATCCGATTAAGCTTCGTTACACAGACGATGCCGCCTGGGGACACCAATTTTGCTGCTGTGGGAGGAGGAAGGCGAGATGGGAGGGGGGGTGGGATTGGGACATCGCACTCACCACCCTCCCTTCCCTCCCCCCCAGTAACCCTCTCAGCGGGACACCGGTTGAAACCACAGGCATCTGTCACCGGTTATCGCGAGTGGGACACGTTCCGACGGAGCATTCTGTAACAATTGCTCTAGAAGCCAACTTCGACAACCCAGACAAAGCACTTAAACTCTGAAATTGTTTGGCACTTTGAATTTGGTGGATGATTGTAATGCAAGTAAAGCGCATCGTTAATAAGACCGCATTGTCCACAGCTGAGATTGTTGGTCGGGCATCTTAATTGCGGCATGATGCTCGCCTACCTGTCAATGATGACCGGATCCGAGGGGGTTTCGTTGCGGTTACCGCAGCTCTTCTTGTCACAACACCGGCTGCACATCACCTCGTGAGTAAGCAGCACACGGCACATCTCGGGATTCTTATCCTGGCCTTCGTATGTGATTGGCTAAAGGACAGAATTTGAAAATTCAGCCAATGATTTTGTTAGTCCAATCTTCCACGTCAATAATCTTCAGGATTTGCAATTTCAGGATAGGCACGGTATCATTTAGGCACCATAGTTTCCTGATGGTCGTCAGACATTTCTAACAAGCGACTTTTTTTTATGGAAATACTACTGCGAGATGCTAGGTAATATGTTTCACCAAGAGCTAAGCTGTGAGTGGTATAAATTACTCCAATCTCAATGCGATTAGGGCATCCTGATGGAATAATAAGCCCAATTAGTGCGTACATCCACGCAAACTCACCTGCTTGTTGGCAGAGTCCACCAATCGAACGTAGAGATCCTGATCTTGCTGGAAGCCTTTCAAGTCAGAGAAAGTAGAAGTTAAGATATAAAAAAACCCACACCAACACACCCCAGTCGTAATTTAAGCTCCACCGGTATCAAAGAGGATTTCACATTTGCCTAGTTGAAAGTAAACTTGTTTAGCGCAAAGCAATTAGCTTCTCGTCCAGATGAACGCGTTCAGGGGTGGTGGAAGAGCTGGAGGTAACTGGTGCGTGAGAGTCTGGACTAGCTAATGCCTTCTTAGACGGGTAGCAGCTAGCGCGGTTATGGAAGATTGTCGTGGCTTGGGCACTGGTCTTTTGCATTTGATTGGCTTACCAAAGGTCACTTACCGTTGGAGAAGACCAATCGCAGTCGATAGTGTATTCCGTTGTTAGTCTTTTCGGTGCCTGGTTCCTGGAGGGATTGCAGTTAAACAAATCAATCGATTAGTATTAGCATCATCATCATGACCCTTAACCAGTCAAATTCCGCTACTGTCAAAATTGCGCATTTTCAGCCACAGTTACTATCCTTCATTCGTGTCTCTCTTTTTTGAAAAACCCGCAAAATTCGAATACCCAGTTTAGAAAAACAAAAAAAGATGACTATTAAAAGACGAATAAGGATTATGGCGTTACTAGGGACAAGGCGAAATCGACGAAGATTACCTAGCTGCCATTTTACAGGTAAACAATTTCCCCTGGATTACTTAAATGACTGATGGAAGACGGTACCGAGAAAGACGTCAAAGTAGAGGTGGCACATGCTAGTCTTCCACAAAACCCTTTCGTAGCTGTCATGTTAGCACGCTACTTAAAAAAAAACCGGCGCCATTCACAAAACTGGTTAAACATTAACCACTCACAATGCCCCAATCACAAAAGAACTCCACGTCTCTTGGGGACGAGAAGTTGGCGTTTATTTTGCCCTGCGCGACATTCTCTTGTTTGAATAATTCACATTTAATGAACTCTCAATTCCCCGCGGGGTTCACACGGTGCCATGTGTGGGGGTGGGGGGGGGATGGGAGACAGAATGGTAGTCGCCCAACCTGACTGTCGTGTGTCCACAAAAAGTGGTCGCTTTGCTGGTGAGACGGTAGTTCATTAAAGTCTGTCTCACCCCCCGCCTCCTGCCGCGACCCAATTAGCGCGGGGTTGAGAGAGAGTGAGAGGGAATGCGAGTTGTGTCTGCAACGCACTCACACACACACACGTGCAGATTGAATGTGCGCGCAAGCTCGCGCGCAAACGCCTCCAATTGGCTCGTTAATAATTCACAGCCAGAGTTACGCACTCGAAGTCAATTTTGGGATAATTTTGCACCATGAAACGGTCGCACAAATTTGTAGTGAAAAATTAATTAATTTAAATTTTCATAATAAATTTGCACTCAAAAATTAGCATCGGTCTTTGGAGCAGAACACCAAATGTGAAAATGCACATTTTCCAGCGACAAAAGCCCATTTATTTTATTTTCGTAACCTCACAAACTCTTGATATTCCAGGTTATATGTTGCCACTGTGTATGCTTTCATGGATAACAGGCAGAAATACTTGTTTGTTCGAGATTAGCAAGCATGTCAAGGTCATTTACCAGTGCATTTAAACAAATGCGTAAAATTACCCGTTCCTTCTCCACAAAGTCTATGAAGGCAGCTCTCTCAACTTCGATGGGATGACGATTGCGGTCGTAGATGGCGAGAACGAAGTGGAAGAAGTTGCTTTTACGCAGGTTATTTGGGGGCTGTTTTTCGAACCGCGCCGACTGAACTTCCATGTGGGGTCCACGCGCGGAGCACCTGAAGTGGAACCTGGGGTCACCTTCTCTCAACCTGATTGGTGTTTTTTTGGTTCAGGAGCCAGCATGTGATGATCACGACTTACAAGGGAAGGTTGTTCACACAAACACACACACACACACCCTTTTAACAGGTGGTAACAGGGCAGGCAGGTGAATTCCCCCTCCCCGTCCAAAAATGTCTTTTTTTCCTGGCAAAATTTTGTCAAAAATTTCAGACACTTAGTGTTGTTCTACTTATTTATTTGGAAAACGACGTCGTGGTTCCAGGCGGTTCTGAATCCAGTAAAATCGAATGAGCAAGGCTGTTTTTCATGTTGACGTTTAACTGGTCTTACGGGGAGTAATGATAACTGACCAAAGGCTAATGGATCAAAGAATTTATTGATCTTTCTAAGAGACTTCGAGGTGTCTCCGCAAATCCTCAATTTTTTATGCGCAAACCTCAAATGCAAATAATCGACTGAGAGTAGGAAGCGGGTGTGTTTTATGCTTAACCAATGAAAAATCGACCAATGATATCTGATAGTCGTTGTGACGTTTTCTTCTTGAATCAAATCAGGGCGCGTGTTTAAGGAACAATTTACCTCGGAAAGAGAGTAGAGTAACCAGTCATGGTGGTGGCTGCTGTAGCCGAGTTTTGGAACATCCCGAACCCGGAGGAAGCACCAGGGGTTGTGGGGAGGTGGCCGAAGCCGATACCACCGACGCTGGAGTCGGCGATCCCCCCAAAGTGATGACCCCCGGGATAGGGGTGTCCCATGGCCGGCTGGTAGCCCACGTCGGCCGAGTGGATGTGCGCAGTGTTCCCCTCTGCCTGCTGGTGCTGTGCGATCCACGAACGCACAAAGTTGAACTGACTCGCTGGCGAGGTGAAGAGACCGTCGTCGCCGGCCGACGACGCCGAGTAGCCGCCTTCTTCTGAATGGTTGGCGAACGTGGTGTAGGCACGCGAGCTGGAGCTGCCCAAGTTGGCGCTGCAGTAGGACGTCGATCGGGACGGTGGAGACTGGTCTGTGCTCGGGTTCGGAAAGCTGCTCTCCTCTCCACCCTGATGCTGGTGCTGTTGGTGGACGAACATCTGAATTGGGATTTCAAGGGCACAGTTAGCACGCAAGGTTCAAGAATTCAATGAACTAGGTGTATGACTTAATTTGGTCCGATTATTTTTTCGAGCTTAATGGTTAATTTAATATGGAAATATTTTGGCGATCTTTTGCGTTTTTAAAAAGATCTAACGAGAGGCTCGAGAATACCCAACGACAAGTTTATGTGCCTGAGTAACGTAACCTCTCAGAATAACAGAGTTTACGATGATGGCAACTGATAAACAACATATTCGATGGCTCTGCACTCTATACAAATTCCAAGATGAAGAAAATGCTTCCAAAGCACGGGAGGAATTCATTAGAAGTGTTCTTGGTGCTGCCGAAGTTGTGTCGAGTGAAGCGTGTAATTATTGGTGCGAATGTTTTAGAAGTGGTGATTTCGATCTTGGTGACCAGCCACGCCCCAGACAGCAGCCTCGAAAGTTGGAAGGTATGGAATTGAAAGCTCTACCGGATGAAGACTCAACGCAAACGCAACAAGAGCTGCCAGCACCTCAGTATGGTGTCCCTCAAACAGCTAAAACCATGCTTTTGCACTGCCAAATTGAAAAATGCCACCACGTGGAAGCTGGGTCCCCCCACATGTGGCAAGTGAACGCAACCTCTTGGGCCAATGTATAACCACGTGCCCTTCACTGCTGTGATGAAGGGGTACAATATTTACAAGAACCTCAACCCAGTTGCATATCGACGCCGAAACAGGACATCCACATGGAGAAGAAGTAAAAGGTTCTCCTGTGTATCCGGTGCGGGGACTTAAGGGGTGTACTTTATTGCGAACTGCTGGAAACTGGTCGTCAGACAGTGACTGCTGAACGCCACAGCTGTCACTTGAAGGAACTGTGTGCAGAACTTGACGAGAAAAGGTCATCTACTGATCAAGGAAGTGGGCAAGTCACAGTGCTGCAGTGGACCCTTTTGAACTTGGGCTGGGAAGTTCTCCCTCACACGGCGTCTTCACGAGCCTTGGCCCCCCGTTCGACTGCCACTTGTTGCAGTGGATAAGCAGTTTGTACACCGCTGGAAGATGCGTGTAAATTCGTCGATGGTGACTTGATTGCCTCGAAGCGCACAAAATTCTACCGCAATGGCATTCGTGCGTTGCCTCAGAGGTCTTTGTTTAATATTTGCTTAAAGCATGTTATCGTGTGTGCACTAGAAAGTTCCGAATCTTTTTTCTTTGCAGGGTTTGGTATATCATTCCGTTTTAGTAAATAAGCGGTTGTTTCCGAATACGTTTTTTTTCACGAATGCCGACTATTTCAATGTTCAAGTGTCAACGGAGGATTCAGTCAGTGAACGACAGTGTTTGGTGTTAGCGATCGTTAAGTTGCGTCTTCTGGATATGGAGAAAAGCTTAGAACTTGAACAAAACTCTTGTGAAAATCTTCCATCCGTTTATCAGATTTACCAGAGGCAGAATCGGAAAAGTTTAGATATTGTAATGCAGAATTGAAGAGAAATCAAGCCAATCAACATATTTGTTACAGCTTTGTGGAGAAAATGCTCTGGATGCAAGTTGAACCAGCAGATGGAAGCCTGTGAAGAGATCCAAACCAAGTTAGAACATTCTTTCAAACCAAATTCGCACAGAAAGTTTGTGGCGATAGCGAGGAGACTGGCAATTCCACTGCAGTTTAAATGGGCTTAGGTAACTAGTGAGGTAAAAGAGCAAACAAATAATCTTTACTTTGATGATTTTGTGGAAGAATGGGCTGACATCGCGTGTTCCGCAGTTACGCAAGGCCATTGGTAACATCGGACAATGTCTCCTAGATTCAATTCGTGGCTCCCTATTTTTGATGCCAAATAAATTTGCTGAAAAATCTTCGCCTAGCAGATGTTCCCAACCATTAGGTTAATGGGTTCACCTCGACTGAGCATTAACACGTCGTGAAGTGAAATGTAGCAAAGAAATTTCCACCAACAGATTAGGAGAGCGGGCTGAAATTGCAAACTCACCCCCTTGGCTCGCACTTGGTCCTTTCCCTCGGTAAGTGGTCGGTTAATAAAGTCGATCGTTTTTCCCTTCTCCTCCTCCGCCTTCTCCTCCTTCTCCTCCAAGTTCCTCTTCACTGGTAATCGAAAAACCAGTGAGCACTCCCTAAGGTGTTGGCGTCGCTGAGGCGCTGGCAGTCGTCGTTGCCCAGTGGGTAAAGACTCTCAGAGGAGGCGGGTTTGTGCCGTGGGGCACGCGAAGGAATGTGCGCTATGCTCAGTGGAATTCCGCCTGTTTACGACGGGGCTGTGTTGCTACAGCGGTGCGTGCGTGCGTGTGTGCGTGCACTTGTGCGGTTATGGTCCACCAGGGAGGCACGTGTGTGTGTGTGTCCGCGTGTTGGGACGCGAACGCTCATCAAAAATGGAGGTGGAGGCGGGGTAGGGGAGGTGGGATGGCGTCTGGCCAAATCCCCAGTGGACACTGCCCTGCTCCCAACCCCTCCCCCACCCTCCTACTCCCCTTACGTGCTCAGCTTATTGACCATCAACGCTTGGCTGCTCGCGCGTTCTCACCGAACCACATGATTGGTGGGCACGGCATACGCCTGCGTTCTCATTGGCGCAAGGGGTGTGAGAATGCGTTCCCCTGGGATGCTGCGCTATCTCATTGGCTCTTCTGTCTTTCATTGCCTTTTTGGAGGATTCCGCTGGATACGAGACATGAGCACCGTCAAAATAGTGAATTTCTACAAGGCCAAGCTCAGTTTGTGTAGAATGTATTAGTTCACTGGCACTTGAGCGCGGTAGTTTGGAATGCCCTGCAACTGATCAATCAAAATCACCCAACTCTAAGCCACAAATTTTGTTCTTGGTAAAGACAGTAGAAAACGCCAGTTTCACGGTTATTGCTCCAGCGCCTTACATCGAAGCATGTGACTGCTGCGCCCTCAGCAGTCCTCCTGCCGGAATCGATTAGACGTGCAGTGTGCCACGTGAAATGGCGTCGGACATCTTGGTGTGATGTGGGGCGGATTAAAACAACCATGAATTTCCAGGAAGCTTCTCGCCTTGTCACAACACAGTACATCAAGGACCTCAAGGCCGAAATGGCCAATGTTAAGGCCCTTGACAGCTTGGCCCTTGACCAAGTCGTCACCCTTGAAAATATGAGCGAGTTGATTGAAGAGTCAGTTATCGATGTTTCCAAGTAGGTATTGGTAAAATTTAAGTTTTCAGTAAGGCAAATCAGCCAATGGGAAGGGTGTTTCGTAGTGACGAGCTAACAGACACGTGCCAGCTGAACCATTCGTTCATTTTTTTTAAAATGAACAGGAGAATTAAATAAAAATGGGATTATTTTCAGACTCGAAGCCGACTAGTCCTATGGAAGATATCTGAGGTCTTTAATGCACATTTTTCGGTTTCAGGGAGCTGCTTGACCTGCCACCGCACGACCCCAGCCTCCTCACCCTGAAGGAGTTGCGTGAACTCGTAGCGGATAACAAACTGCAGCAAGGCGAGAGCTCGGTTATTGATACCGACGGAAAAACCGCCGTCTCCTCGGCCAATCGACTACCACCAAACGATCCCTCGGTACGTGGAGCCGATATTGGCTCATAAAATGCCCCAACTAAGCTCATTGGCTGGTAGCTGAGTGAGTTGATTTAAACAAACACGAATATGTGGACATCGGAATTGAATTGTAGAATGTATGTTTTTGAGTAGACTCCGAAAAACCAATTTCTACTTCACAGCACCTTCGCCTTCGCGATTTTTTGCAGCCATCTACAGTTAATTAGACACAGTCTAGGCTTTCTGGCTAGGGTTTTTTGCAGAAAAAGTGTCACTAGGTGAATTCCCTATTTCGTGATCTATTGAATACCTGGTGGCTCGTCCAGTTGGACTGTACTTTCAATTTTCCGTTGTAAATAAAAAAAGAAGATATTTTTTGATTGCACCACGTAAACGCCTTCACATCCAGCGGCAACTTGGCTAAAAACGTATCCCACATCCCAATTCAGCCAAACAACGACGCATAGCTAAGAACGAAGCTAAAGCAGATTAATCGCGCCTAAAAACTTTTCAACATCGTATTACAGTTCTCTGTCTGATGGCAATGAAAATTTAAAAAAAATTAACACTCTGTTTATTGTCATAAAGTTAAAAACATGATTAATCCTAATGAAAAGGTCAGTTTACCATTGCCATGCCACCTAACAATCGATTACTGTCTCTAAATTCGAAGGTTATGCCGCCTGCTTAAATATCCGGTGACCGACATAAAATTACGCGGTTCTATTTTTAAAAAAACAGACACTTCCATTTTTAACAGTACATGTCTACTTAAATGTTTAAAGTAGTACTTTCTTATTGAGTTGCGAAGTAAATCAGACAAAAGTGAAAGAATCAGCATTGTGTGAAAAACCTCCTCTTATGCTTCAAATAAAAGCAATCCTTCTCGGAGGAATAATCAAGATTGAAGTAACTTAAAGACTAAGACCTCGTTGGCAACGTGATCACACTAAATATTCCGTTTGTGCCCAGGATCACCCGGGAAGTAGTTGGTGCGAACAGAGCATCACTTGCAACGACCAGCTGCGCTACCGGGCGCCGTTCTTCTTCTACGGCCAGCGCTTCGAACGACCGTCAAAGAGCCAGGCCGACCAATTGGAGCACTGGCAGGTGGTCGTGCGAGACGAGTGCAACCGCCAGCGTGTGGCTGTGGAGCACCAGTTGGAACTGTGCCACTCATACTGCACACGCCTCCACCACATGCGACCCGACTGTTGGCAAACCGGGCTCACTGATATGGGGCAATCCTACGCCTACAAGTATAAAGATGTATGTGGTTTCTGGTTTGATGCCTTAGTGTAAATTACAGCTACTAAATTGTGATAAGTAGGTAGACTTTTCAACACACGGAGAAGGCCTAGAATAATCCACGTTTCAGCAGAGCCGGTAACTTGATAAATCCAGATTACCGTGTCTGGAATATAGCACTTCTTCTAGATGATGCGGGCACTTCTTGGACGCGGACTCTTCGACAGGGATTCAGCCCGGGAGACGTTAATACGCTACACCATGCCATTTAACCTGTTCGAAATCGAAAGTAAGTGGCGCACTTTTAAAAGTCAAAAATGCACTATTCTGTAAGAGTTCTGTTTAGTTGGCGCCAATTATAATACCGCTCAGTGGTAATAAAAGACACATTGTTGTAATGATAGATAGACTTCGTCAAATTATTTTAACGCGACTAATAACAAAGTTTAAAAGGCTACTTACAAATTATAAGTAGCAATGTAAATATTATGAAGTGTGTTTTAAATTGACTTCACAGATATGACACCACTTGAGTACCTAAATCGGTTTTGTGCCCTCAGAGACACACGAATACCATTCTACTCACGCATCTTCAATAAATTCAAGGATAATCGCACCCAGCTTATCTTCGTAGACGTAAGTTTGGCTTACAAGTTGGCTTTTTTCCACAATTCTGATCAGTGCCCACAAGCCAGTGAAAAACGATAAATTACGTTGATTAAAACAACTAATTGGTGACGAGAGACTACATTGAATTGTCAGTTGACATTGTTTTAAACGGATTTCAATGCGTCTCAAGTGTGGCCAAGATTTAACAGGATTTCTGATAATGTCGGTAGTTGAGTTAAACACGGTGTTTATATAAATCCGTTACCGTGGCTACTTGGAAAGGTCATTAGCGGCTTGTTTGGTAGTGATTTTGTTTAAACTCACACTATTTGTTTAAAATACCCAGAGACACAGTATGAATATAAATTTGTCCTAAATAAAAATCCTCCAAAACTTAACGGATCTCCGTCTTTCACTGCAGAAGTTGTTTGAACCTCTGAACGTCCTCATGAGCGGTTCGTTCAAACCAGAGCAGGGGGCGGAGATCGCGTCGCTGTTGGACCTTGCAGGCACCGACTACGGGCTGAATGTGGACGAATTCGCTTGCGTCTGCGGTCTTGCTGAGCGTCTCTACTACTGTCAAAACATGTGATTTCCGTGTGCCATATCAAGCCTTTTTTACTAGTGTAAAATGCAGTCAAGCGATAGCTCATACCAGGGAGAGCAACGTCATAGAAACCTTATCCATCGTCAAAATTCAGATAACTAAATAAAAAACAATAGCCAACGTATATCCCCCACCTAGATGTAACGACATCGATCGTTGAGCTAGCCCACATATTTATACTGACGATGATTTATTAGCAAGGAACACTCCTGAAAGCATTAAACTACTTTTAGGAGGATATACGGAGAGGAAGGCCTGGCAATGCAACAAGGAATCATTGAAAAGGCTGATTTTCATATGCTGCTTAAGAAAATGGACAGTGTTAAATTGACGAAGTCGCTGCAACGCCTTTTACAGCGCCTGGATCTCTTCAAATAGCATTCCGAAAATATCATGCTGCAAATTCATTTTGTCCGCGCTTTCAATCAATAAAATCAGCTCGCTTCTTCTTACTATAGTTTCTGCAATGAAGCGGGAAAAAAAGAGGAATATCAATTTTTTTCTTCAGATGCACTTTGGGCAATTCAAATAGACACATTGTAGAAAAGAGAGATATCAAGCCAATTGAATTTAACAAATTCAAATGACACTATTGTAGATGAGATGAAACAACGACGCCTCCCAAACCATAATATTATGCGTGTGGCTTAATTTTTAGATTGTTCAGAAAACATATTTAATATAAAAAATAGAGAACAGTGAACTTAATGCAGGTAACATTATCCATCGCTGGCAATAAAACTTGCGCCATCTCTCGCGAAAGAAATCTGCAGGATTCGAGGCAATCAAGTCACTATCGACTAATTTACGAACATAATTCAGCGTTTTACAAACTGCCTATCTACAAAGGCATGCTACTGATGCTGCACTGACCTCAACAAGTGGTGGTTGAATAAGGATATTTGGGTAAAATAATTGACAGGAGATAACACGTAGATCAAGTCAAGTTACAACAAGCAAGGAGAATTTTTTTGCTCACATGAACATGCATTTGAAAACAATACCAAAATAAAGAGGAAGATTAAGCAATAGTTAAGTGCGGTTTTCGAGTTTTTCAGTCCAAATCTCAAAAATTTTTTCATAGTTTTGAGAGAATTAGAGAGTTGGAGGTACAATTTAAGATGAATTTTGCTTTAGATAGTAAGAACACTGGTTCAACGAAGCTTATAATGCGAAATAAAAATTAGTAGACGAGTGTCAAATTTTGTTGTATTATGACAAAAGCTACTGAAAAGCAACTAAGTGCAAATAAAGAACCCCAAAATCAAGATCTGGTTGTAATTAATTTTACGAATAATTCATACTGCAAGACACATAAAATTACGGACCAAAATATCATCATATATCTTCGAGAATTACTTTGATCATTTACAACGTTGTCCTAAAAAAATTACTACTTAACTACGAATTCGAAATAACAAAATTTAAAACTATCGTTACATGGATAAAAATTCACTCTAAACACGGCAGACGATTATAAATAGTAATACCCACTCATTTCGTTGACAAAATTAGATGATTTTTTGCAAGTTGGAGAAGAATATACGTCAAAAATCAGAATATTTTACAAAAATATATTTTTTTTCCTACGGTAAGTTGCGTAAATAAGATAAAGCGGTCGCAATTGAAATTTTCTAGCTTTCTAGCACGTAATGTGTAGTTTTAAATACAAAAAAATTAAACAAACACTATCTTGATACGACGATTTCTTAGTGAGACCAGAAGAAGTTGTTTTAAATATCATTTCATTTGAGCACATTTATGTAATTTTTTGTCCACTTTAACTTGTGTGCGTACGGTGTCTGTATTTCGAACATTGTATTGCGTTATCTTCTTATCGTTCCTTCAATTCTTTGGGTAACGCGTTGCGAAAACTTCAGAGCGTCGGGTGTCTTCATTAAATTAACAGGTTTTACTTAACACGGGGTATCGATTCGTGGAAATGACGACACAGGGCCACCACAATGTATTAGCATGTTACCCATACGCGGCAAATCAGCTCCATAGACTTTTTGCAAGGTCTTAATGCGTGTTAGTGCGGCTTGTTTTTTTCTTTGCGATTGCGGATTTAAATCGCGTCATAGTCACGTCCTTGGAGATACTATGAATCTCGGTTACCGCGACAGTGATGCAGAATTTTGAAATGTGTCATAATCACCTGCCTTGTCCGCGGTCATCGAAAGCTCTATTGACTATCAAATCCCCGAAAGGTAGGACTGATACCGCCTTTTCGCGAGACATTTCCGTGGCATCGGTTGTTGCGTCCACTTCAAATTCTGAATTTCCCGTGTATGTGGGTCTTGCTCAGCGACTTGACGGCAATAATCGAAGTTACCAATGGAGAAGGTGATTGGGCCTCTCAATTCGCAGTTTCTTATTTAAGTGTGGACTTATCAAACCCTCTCTCTGTCGATCACATGGCATCTCAGGGCTACCTCATGTTACTAACCCGGAGAAATTTATATCCTGTCTTTCCACTGATTTTCCTAGTTTAAAAGCCATACCATTTTGTGCCCTCAAAGTATGTCTTTTGTCATATTTTTGCGGTGAAAACTCACAAAACAGCTATCAAACAACAGTTTTCAACGGCTTTTACTCTCTATTTGAATGCGCTGGCTGTTTTTATTCAGTCAAAGTGCAGGAATTACTTTTATTTGACAATTGCTTCATCAAGTGTCTTTTTATAAACTTAGATAGACAATTGTCGTGGCTTGAATCGATGCACCTGAATTCTTAATTCATATCTCTTGACATTGTATTTTTTGTGCCAAATACAGCTTAAAATTCACTATCCTTCGTTTGTGTTGTTGCCTCCGAATCTCTTAATTGAGACCTAACGCATGTATCCTGCATGGCTGTTCGCTTAACAACTGGCATGCCTAGGCGTAACAATTCAGCTTGCTCTCAACCTTCTTTGGGAACTGAATCGGTATCAAGTTGTGGCGTGGTTTTCAAGATGCATGGCCTATTCAAATTCCCGTAGGTAAAAACATCGGATGGACACTTATGAACGCACTTTATGTCGTTTTCATTGACGACGTGATTGGCAGTAGCATTTGCACCAGGTTACCAACTAGGTAAGCTCTGGATAACCATTAGTGGGATCACAACATTAGAATATCACAGGTTGTTGCAGGTAAATTGTTAAGGGATTTTGATGTCCGGGTGACTGTCGATCGTAACTTGAGACCTATTTAAGTTCTCGCTTTCAATCATGATACCTGCGTGTTTGCATTAGCCGCCAATAACTGGTGAGTTAAAACAATCGGAAGTCAGGCGTAATGAGGGTGGCTTGGTGTAGAATAGGTTGGGCTCCTTCAGTAGTATTGAAATTTTGACTTGGAAAAAAAGACGCTTTAGGTTGGACCGCTCGGGGTCTCACCTGCGAACAAGGAAGTGTTCACTAGAACATCACTCTGTTCATTTAGGGCTCTGTTTATCGACGGCAGACTATGCACTAATTAGTCGCCGAACCACGGAGAAGCTCAAAATGGACATTGTGAAAACAGGCAGCAGTCAGACGGCCTTTAAAACGTTCTGTCGACGCGTGGAGGCGTGCGTGTCACAATCAGGTGGAATGAGCAAGTGGCTTAGGGCATTCGGTCGCTTAAAAACGGATTTTGAGCGTGTCTGTCATCTACTGAGGGCCCTTGAGAAGACGACCCGCGGTAAGAGCACGGTGCTGGCGAGGTCTTAGCCCTTAGACGATTTAAAAAGCAACCCTACTATATGTTTCAGGGGATTGTAGTTTTGCCGCATTGGGGCTCCCGAACAAGGAAACGATTTCAAAATCAAACGCCAAGTCAGACAACGAATCAATCCGAATTCGAGAATTAGGCAACGAATGCTGGAAACTGCGCCAGTGTCAGGCCTCACTTGCGTACTTCACCGCTGCACTGTTCTACGCGTCGTCAGATCTTCAAAAGGCCCTCGCGCTGGGCAACAGATCCTGCGTGCTTCATCACCTTCAGTGCTTCCAGGAAGCTGCCCACGACGCAGTCTTAGCTCTTGAGGTACCTCTACGTTTTGCTAGTCTTTCAGCTGGGAGTTTGAGGTCGATTATTCGCTTTCGTAATCAGCAAATTATATAAGAAAACGCCGCATAGAACTGCTACGTTTGCCCGTAATAAAAAGAAAACCACTCAGATAACGGTACCAGATCCCTTGACGGCACTAGAACCGACCTTCCCAGGCTAATACCAGAACAAGACCAGAGCTCGAGTAGAGAGCTTTATTCACGTCAGCCACATGCAGAGAAGAATTGAAATCGAAAGTGATTCAGGTCAAGGTTGACCTTGACTTGATAAAAACGTAACAAAACAAATGTTAATAAATTAATGTAAATAGAATTAGAAACCAATCTTGGGGAATCGTGGATCCCCAACAAAAACTCAACGCTGGTATCATTTGAAAGCAGGAGCAGCTGAGACGTGAGTGTAAATGTATGCGTATGTGTCTGTTTCAGCTCGGGTTCCCAAAGGACAAGGCTCATCGCCTACACATCCGTGTCGGACAGTGTCTGCTGCGTTTAAATCATGTCGAAGACGCACGCCAACACTTTGAAAGAGCTCTTGACCAACTGACTTCAAGCGGTCCTTCGACGTCCAAGTTGCTGTCGCTTGCAAGGTCTGGACTGGTGGAATGTCAAGAAGGCTCCACGACAAGTGCCCCACCGCCCGCCTGGCAGTGTGTACGGGCTCCACAGCCAGTCCTAACAGCCGACGAAGACGAGAATGGAACACCAGAGATGTGTCATCTTGTCGCTGCTGCCAGCAACACTGTCCGCCTGAGGAATGCCGGATCAGAACGCGGTTGGACACTGGAATTGACCCGAGATGTCTCAGTTGGTAGGATGTTCCATGTTTTGTTTTCACAGCCACATCTCATCAGAAGATCGATTTGTGAAGCGTGTGGACTACGTGCTCGAATGAGACTGATCCATGCACCTGGCAGTAGTCGAAAGAACTTATGATGCTGTCCACGTTTTGTCCACCTGTTTACGTGTACATGTCTGTTGCAGCTCAGATTTTCAAAGGACACTTGCAAACTCGGAATTGGTACGATTTCAGCAGAATGAAATCAAATATCTCTGAGATCTGAGTGAGCCATAAAGCTTATAGACAGAATTCAGCCAAACTCACTGACTTTTTGATTGCCTCGTGAAGCCTACAACGCGTGATGTGCGCAATTAGTTGAAAACACGAATAAGGTGATTTGAAGTAGTGAAGTTTGAACATTCGGGGGTAGAGAAGGCACTAAAGGAATATTTGCGCCTATTGGCAACAGGTTCTGCGTCGCTTAAATCACGTTTGTAAGTACTATATGTGTGTGCGGCTGGGTGGAGACGAGCGCATTTGAATGCATTGCAGGGGACGTTCTGCTGGTGGACAGACCGTACGCGTCCAGACTAAATAAGGAGTGCTTTTTCACCCACTGCTACCACTGTTACACGCGGTGCCAAAATCTGCGACCTTGCACCGGCTGTTCCCAGGTAAATTCGTCCCCTCCAAATTCTTTCACAGCTTCACAGAAAAAAATCGACTTTCCACTACGCAGACAGATTGCCCAATCCACGAATTCCTGTCGATGGGAGTTGGTGATTGGCTGCTGACATTTGCTGTGGCAAAAATAGCAGCAAAGTAGTCTATCAACTATTTGTGCAGTCATATCACGAGGCCTGTTTTGTCACGTCTACAGTTGTCCGTTACAGTTGTTTGAGTGGGACAGTTGTGTGGGGTTCCCGCTAGCATCAGACCATAAGAGATACCAGTTGAACCTCGCATTCGCAACCCTCATCAATCCCTCTGATTCCTCAGAGTACGAAGTAAACTCGAAAAATGTAGATCTTTTGGTGTCTTGATTGCCCCTCACGTCGCGCAGACCAGCCGGACGTTAAGAACTGAAACAGGTTGAGGAGCAACCTCAGTGTTCCGCGTGTGTTTCCTCCGCAGGTGGGATTTTGCAGCGAGTCCTGTGCAGAGAAGGCCTGCTCGTCTCCATCGTCACCTGCTCATGGACTCGGACGACACTGCTATGAATGCGACAGCCTGCTTCCGTGTCTGCTGCTAGACAACTACGCCGGCTGGCCAAAGTCCTCGAGTGAATCGATTGGCGGCACAGACGTCGCTCATCTGGCCTTCGCCTGCGTCGCTGACACCGACTCAAACAGCCTGCTGGACTTTGTCTGCAGAACCGGAAGGTACCAGGTAATCGGTTTGTTCTACTGGAACTGGAACAAAATGGCACATTTTCACCTTGGACAGTTCAGTTGATATATACCACTTTAATCATCCACCAAACTACGTTTTTTCGTGTGTATGAAATGATTTCCATTCGTATAGTTATGTCAAGGCGCTTTTTACGTACTGCGTTTGCGAGTATCCCAAAAACTAGACTTAAATCCGGTAACAATTGTTGGAAATAGAGCGGGCTTTTGGTCTTGATCGCAGCTGGTTCTTGCCACCAGTGAACCAATCAATATTCGTGACACCTAGTGACCTTCAGGATTGTGCTAATGTAGTATGAATAAGACTGGTTCAACAGGTAAGGCTTTATTGACCAATTACAAGCCAGAGCCACACGTCAGGCGCTGTCTATCCGAGTTGACCACGCTAGCCAAGCCGCTCATTATATACTGCACCTCAGTCGTGTCTTTCTCTGGTTGGCTGCCTATCTTCCTCGCATGCCATTGGATCGCAGAGCGACAATGGGTTGTCTGGGGCCAGGGTGGTCCAATGTGTTTGCGCTCTCAGACCTCGCTACACTAACGTTCCTAGGGTGATATTTCATGCTCTAAATTGCGTTTTTTAGGACACATCAGGTCACCAGGCCTTCGTTGGCGCTGTCGCTCGCGCGACTCCTCCTGCGGTGTTCGATCCGGGTGATTATGCGTCAGCAGCTTGGCTCGTGGCAAACACCGAGCACAGAAGTCCAGCCGACCTCTGGCAGCGCACGGTGGCTGCCGTCTTCTTGACCTACTGCCTTTCGGTAAAGGCCTGTCTATTTCTGGTTGTTTCACCCCCATGAAACGCGTCGCCCGAAACTCCGTTTGCCAAGGCCGCTTCAAACACACCTAATCACCAGCGTTAGAGGCTGCCGAGTTAACTTCGTAGAGCAATCTTGAAAGTCAATTAGAAAATTGGTTTCGAAATGGCTGTGTTTGGATGAGAAGTCGTTGCGAGCTGCACGCGATTTCGACACCTGTAGTGACCTCTCCCGTGAGGTAAACGCAAAGGTCATTTTTGAATTAAGTCAATGGCTGATGCACAGGTAAGGTTTAAGGGGGGGTCAGCAGCAAGTTATTTCAGGGTATCTGGCCTGATGCACTAATCTGGTGAATCCGAGACGCAGTATCACACGTAGGATGTACATTTTATAGATTGGCGGATATCCCCTGACGTGGTTTGAGGATTGTGGTCTTGTCTGCGACGCACCTTCACCACAGAATCGCCGTCCAGATCGTCTGCCTGCGAGTTGGGCAGCCGCCTGTCTGCTCTACCACCTCCAGTCAGTTCCGAGCAACGCTCACTCCTACGCCGAAACCCTCTTCCCCAGTCACGATGATCTGCGATGCGCTGAGGTGCGGGCGCTCGCTTCCTGCCTGTACCCGAGTCTGTCCCTAGTCAACCACTCCTGTGACCCCGTGGTGGTGCGCAACTGCGCCGCCAACGCAACCTGTTCTCTGACGGCTCTTCGTCCGCTCGCAGCGGGATCCGAACTGCTCGACTGCTACTGCGCGCACTACGCTCTTCAGTGTCGAGCTGAGAGGCAGGCAGCTATCGCCTCGCAGTACTGCTTCGTGTGTGCGTGCGACGCCTGCACCCACAACTGGCCGGGTCTCTCTGCGGAACCCCTACCCGGCACGAGGATCTTCCTCAAGTGTCCGAGATGTTCGAAACGCTTCTCACTGGCTGAAGCCAAGTGCACAAATTGTGGTGACAACGCGGGCAGGAAGCGCTACACCGAGCTGGTGGAGGTTGAACTGCCAAGAAGGCTCGAGATGTCACTGTCTGGCCACGTGACGGGCAATAGTCTCGCGTGGTCGAGGACGTTGTTAGAGGAGCTAGCGGAATTGTTGTCACGACCGGCGCCAGCTTGGGACATGGGACAGGAGCTGTACAAGATACTGCTGACGCTTGCAGACGGCAATTGGTGCATGGAACCAACCACGCCTTAGCTGTATTTTGATGTTTTCATGTGTTCTGCAATGTACTTGGCAAAGCTTGTTCCAGAGAATGTGTAGTTGGCTATTTTCGGAATTTCTGAATCACGCCGCTCGTGTTGATGATGGCAATGTACATGGGGTTTTTATTAGCGATTTTACTGATTAAATCTGCAGCATTTTGTTTAGAGTCAAAGTTTGTTAAAGGTTTACTGCAGCAATTCAAGGAAGCAGCAGTTTACGATTGTAGAATCGTAATGGATCCGACGTTCCACATTGAAACGGTCTGACCTGGAATGCGGAAGTAGCTCGTAGACGTTGACGGGGTGATCAACTGACTCACTGCCACCGCGAGGACGTGGTTGTACAGGATGATATGTTGACAGTTCATTCAGGTTCGCTTAACATCGATCTGTAAACGAGCATCGCTGCGTGAGGCGCACTCAAGCGAATCGATTGAATTGTGCTCCAACTGTGCTCGCTCACTACTAGCCACACGATCAATACTTTTACGGCCCTTAAACACCCAAAATAATCAAATCGAGATTTTATTGTCGGAAAAGACGATATCTGTGTTAAAAGATGAAAAATCGGAGGAAAATTTCAACACGGTGTAACCCCTAGAATGAATCTTTCAAGCAGGTCGCAGTAGAGCCTCCTGAGTTAGGTGACCACTGACCTCATTGTTTAGGGCTAAATTTATTAAAATCATTACCAGCAAAAAATGACATATTGCTCGCAGTCGGTTACGACTTTCTAACACTACATCACCATTTTTATGCGTGTTAAATCACATGCCACGCATTTGGGTTTTAATCTATTAAATATGGTGAAAGTCAGTGGTAGCAAGGTCGAGAGTGAGTGGACGATGTGTCAGAGCTACTCAAATGCGATCCACGACGACCATCTTGATGAATTTTATAGTCGTGCATTGTCATGCCGCAGAATCACTTGCCACACCTGGCAAGTCACTTCCACTGAATTGTCTCATTCAAACAGCGTTTAATAGACGGGTTAGGTGCACCGGTCGTGTGCGAGGATTGTCTGGTAGTTAAATCGCTTACATTTACGCCACGCATATATAATTGTCCTTCGAAGACGGAGATCCTGCTTAACCAGTGGCGTTGTTTTTTGGCGTTCGAACCTTGGTTGGTGACCATAGGTGGGGAAGAGCATTCTTCAGGTGGCATTTCATCCCCTCAGACAACTTCAACCATGCGACTTAGGCCCAATTTTCCTTCAAAATTGCATTGACTTGATCCAATTAGAAGTCATTTCGACGATCCAGATCTGATGCCACCTTGATATTAAGCTAGATCTCAATCGGGTGCCCATCCTTCAATGTTTTCTTTGCACGGATTTGGCACGCCAACTTGTCGAAAATGCACATTTGGTTAACTAAACACTTGAAACGAGAGCTCAGCTAGTTTTCTCGGAGCTGATGACAAGATTTGGAGGCAGGGATGGACATTGTAGAAGCCTTGGAGTGGTCCTAAGCTCTCCTGCGCCGACGACCTATGTGGACACGCAATCATCAGGACAGCTTCGGCCTTGACCGATTTATTGCTACAACTAATCAAGGAACGCTTGTCAATCAACTTCTACGTGGACACCACTACGTGAAGTGGCTTCAAGATAATCGGTCGAATTTCAGCTTTCGTTCATGCCTTGTAAGCGGATTTGTGAACGATATTGAATGGACATAGAGGTTGCCGACAGCTGTCTCACTTGCTGGATGTAAACGAAGGACATTTCCTTACACTTTGATAACTGTGATGCACTTTTTTATCCTAGTATTAGTTCTGATAGCTGAAATAGTTTATACATGTTGTCGAGGCTCAGTTCGTTGATCGGCTTCGAATAGCAAAGAAAGTCAGTGTAAAATGTGTCAAATTTCATCTTCATGTCATCCTTCTACTGGTGAGACAGTTTACCTAATGTGGCTAGATCATAAAATTCACACTGATAACTGTGACTGGGCCTTAGTTTAGAATCACCTCCACTTGCTCTTCATTTGGCACCGGGCGCTGCAGTCGTGAAATGCTCCATTAAGCAAAACAATACTGAAAATGCACAAAGAACTCTTCTCATCACCACAGAGACGTGCAATTTCGTGTTGGTTTGATTTGGACAAAATACTGCAGCGACAGCCTTAACAAATGCACACCTTGTAAGATTTCGCAAATGTTAAATAGAGTTTTGCGATTGTTTTATCCCGCAAAAGATAGTCACTGTTAACGCATCAAGTGAAAACAGCTTTTGATGCTATATAAAGCAAGAGTGGTAATCAAGCCTATGCTTAGTGTAAGCCATACCATTCGCGTTGCATTCTAGTACTTTCGTGTTAACGCACAAAATCACCACGACGTCGTACATCGGTTTTTTGCTAACACGACTGAGTCAAGAGACGTGAACCAATGGGTGGATGGATGGATGTCACTCGACCACTAATAATAACGCACAAAATCTATTGGACAACTCGTTAGCCAATCAGGGCGCGTATGAAGCGTGAGTCTTTAAAAGGGCTATTGCATAGATCATGGATATGGACGAGAAAAAATGAGCGTTTGCAGTGGCAGCGCGCCCTCAGGTAAGAGGCAGGTTCTCTTCGCCGTTGACAGCTCAGAAAACGCCAAGTTTGCATTCCAGTGGTACCTGAAATGGTGCAGTCGTCCAGACGACACGGTTCTATTTTTCCACGTGATTGAACCACCTACCCTCCCCTCTGTGAACCTCCACCACCCGATCTCATTCCCGATCGAGGAGTGGGTCAAAATCGTGGCCAAGGCTCTTGAGTCAGTCAAGCAACTGGAAGAAGACTACATGTCTGAGGGCATGGCCGCGTCGTTGAATTGTGAATTCGTGAGCGAACAAGCCGATAAAGTCGGCCCGGCTATAGTAAAACAGGCGGAGAAAGTGGGTGCGCATCTCATTGTCATGGGCACACGGGGACTTGGAGTTAATCGAAGGACTCTGTTGGGCAGCGTCAGCTTCTACGTCCTCCACGAATCCTCAATCCCCGTCACCGTGGTGCCAAAGGTGTGAGATTCCGTCTTTGGTAATATCCATGCATTGCTCTATGCAAATTCGTCCCACTGAGATTACGTACACTGTATTAATTGATGCTATTTTTACAAAAACAAGCTCGTCTCAGGTACAAATTGCACTGTCATTTAATTTTCTGTACATTGGATAAGTAAAGGCCTCTCATATGATTGCGTTTTGACACAAATAAGTGGGAAAACATATGCCTAATGTTGAAGGCCCTTCCCATTCCTGGAAACCTCGCAAATATCTGCCAAGGTGTGGCGATAAACTATCTCCAGTGATAGATGATGTGGTAGGCGGTCCCATCACTTCTTACAGAAACATTTTGGGTGGAAGCAACACAGCCGCGCAACTGGTGTGGTAACGTCAATTCCAATCGTTAGCGTAAGCCCTGTTAACCACAAGCACAATGTGCATTCTGCGCAAACCGTATATAATCTACTCTCTTCGCTTCGTATAGTAGTAGTAGTAGCACGAATGGGTGCAGGCGATCGGATTCCCAATTTCCATAAATCGCTCCTGCCCATCTGTCAGTCTGCTTGAAAGACTATAACTGTGAATGGCGTCTTGCAGTGAATCGGTGCCTCAGCTAGACCTAAGCAACTGTCGGTGAATTACTAAAAGGCCAGTTAAGCCAAGCAACTGGTAGCGTAATCGACAGGCTCTTGATTAAACCGCGTGCTGCTGATAAAAAACACCCGAAAGCACTAACGAATGCGCGCCAAATTGGTGAGGAGTGGTTGTCTGGTGACATGCCTTTGCTGGGATGCGAATAGCAAGCAGTCACAAAGAAGAGTGTGCTTGTGGTTTTGTAGTTTGGCCGAGCACTTAGTAGTGTGGTGAGTCGCGTAGTATGGGGCTGGCAATTGATGCCCTAGACCAGGCAGCTTGCAAGATCAAGTGTTCTAATTGCAAACGACCGTCCACTTTGTCCATACATCTATCTCCCCATGTGCCGAGTTACATACTTTGGGAGAGTTATAAACGCAAAAGGCTAGCCCATCGGATGTTCTTACTGATTTTTTCTTTCAAAATAGGGGTACGGAATGCAAATGCGCTCATACCTGTGAAGGCGACTTGGAAGGTTCTTCACGCCAACGGATTTAAATTGCAGAATAATCACCAGGACAGGGATGCAGATAGAGCACCAGTTTACGGAAGCAATGCAGGTAACTCGTGACGGGTAATAATTAACTAAATTAGTTTCAGGGTGTTGGCCATTTTTGCATTGATTTTAGTGGTTATTTGGTCGTGCATACTGAACGTTGATACATGAACGCCAGAACCTCGTTTATTCGCAAATTATATCGATTTACTTTTGTCATGGCAACAAATCCTGTCCAGCGACCAATCGCGTAGGTAGAAGGTGACCACACATCAAAGAGTTAAACTTGTTCACTTTAGGTCATTTTAAACAGGTAATCTATCATATGTAGAGCTAAAGATGAGTTGTTATCACTTCGGGATTGCAGATTTTGAAATGTGCTACCAGCGATCGCCTAGTCACCGGTCATCGACAGCTTTGCCACTTGTTAAACCCCCGAAAGGGAAGACCAGTAATAGATTTTTTGAGAAAAAATCCCGAGGCATTATCTGTTGCATTGAACCTAAATTCTGACTTTTATGTGGACGTGGATCGTCCACAAAGTCTTGACGACAAGAACCCAAAGTCACCAATGAGGAAGGTGATTAGGTCTTCTAGTGCGCAGTTTCGCATTTGAGTGATGAATAATGCTACCGTACACACACCAGCTCCAAGTCGCTTTAAATTACTAACTCGGAGAGATCTATATCCTGTCCTTCAATAGATTTTCCTGATTTAATAGTTGAGCCATTTTGTACTCTCAAGAAGAGTATTCTGTTATGCTTCTGTAGTGAAAATGCGCACAACAGCTATTTAGCAACCAATCATCATGCTCTAGTTGTTTTTATTCGGTCGTCTTACACAGCTTATTGTTATTGACAAATGCGTTCTCCATCACGTTACTTTTTATACATATTTAAAAAGCCGATTGCCGTGGATTATATAGAAACACTTTGGTAAACGTGGGAATCGGACTCTTAATTAAAGCCTCCTTATCCTTCGTTTGTGTTGTTTTTGTCTCCAACCGCTTAATCCAGCCCGAGCACATGTCCTTCGCATTGCTGTTTGCTTAACAGGCATAGCGGTTCAACTTACTCTCAGATGCCTTGGGAACTGATCCGGTGTTTATTTGTAAAGTAGTCTTCTGATGTAGTATGCAGAAGTTGGTCTGTTAACATAATTCCCTTTTTTGCAATAAAAGCCGTCAGAGAGGTAAATGTGTGTTGTGGTGTGGTGTGGCGTCAGATCAGGGCGCACACATGTTGGACCACCTGGCCGCAGACAATCCTGTGTCTCTTTGTGTTCCAATGGCATGCGAGGAAGATAAGCAGCCAACCAGAGAAGGGCACGACTGATGTGCAGTATATAATGAGCGGCGTGGCCAGTGTGGCGGACTCGGATGGAAGGTGCCTGACGTGTGGCTCTGGCTTCTGATTGGTCAGTAAAGCCTGTTCTGTTGTACCAGTCTTTTACCTATTAAGGCTCGGGTATTCTACAGTGGCGACGGATTAGGGTGCAGACATATTGAACCGCCTGGCTTCAGCCAATCCTGTGTCTCTCTGTGTTCCAATGGCGTGCGAGGAAGATAAGCAGCCAACCAGAGAAGGGCACGACTGATGTGCAGTATATAATGAGCGGCGTGGCCAGTGTGGCGGACTCGGATGGAAGGCGCCTGACGTGTGGCTTTGGCTTCTGATTGGTCAATAAAGCGTGTTCTGTTGTACCGATCTTTTTCCTATTAGGGCTCGGGTATTCTACAGTGGCGACGGCTGAGGGCGCAGACATATTGGACTACCCTGGTCTCAGCCAATCCTGCGATTCAGTGGCATGCAGGAAAGGAAGGCAGCCAACCAGAGAAGGACACGAATGAGGTGCAGTACGTAATGAGCGACGTGGCCAGCATGGTGGACTCCGATGGAGGGCGTCCGACGTGTGGTTGTGGCTTGTGATTGGTCAATAAAGCCTGTTCTGTTGTACCAGTCTTCTTCCTATTAGGTCTCGGGTATTCTACAGTAGCTGCATTGTGCATAACGCCACAAGCTATATTAAGCCTATAGGCTCTGTTTTGATTGGTACTTTGTGCCGTTTGCACTGACGACGTGATTGGTTAGGCATTGGCAGTAGCTTAGCCACCAAGTAAGCTGTGAAATTCTTCCAAGGGGGTCACAGCGATTGACTAAAATTGCATTCAATGGTTTCAAAGGAATCTGGTGCTACACAACTGACAGAGCTTAAAGCGGAATGAGGATGGCTTGGTGTAGAATATATCAGGCTCCTTCAGTAGTATTGAAATTTTGACTTGGAAAAAAAGACGCCTTAGATTCGACCGCTCCGGCTCTCAAATGCAAACAAGAAAGTTTTCACTAGAACATCACTCTGTTCATTTAGGGCTCTGTTTATCGACGGCAGACTATGCACTAATTAGTCGCCGAACCACGG
>UXSR01000499.1:0-29754 GCA_900604375.1 Mesocestoides corti
CAGGACTTAAACCGCACGCCGTTCTCTGGATCATGGGAAAACTCCGAGACACTGTTGGTGAGGCCGTCAATTGACAGCATCCTGGCAGGAGCGGCCTGAGACGACTGGCGATCTGCTAGCATTACCACTAACTGCTCGAGTAATTGTTCCAAACCTATGCCACTTATCACAAGAAATATCCCAACTGCGTCACCAAATTTGTTACGTTTGCCCGTAACAAGAGAGAATACCACTCAAATAACGGTACCAGATCCCTTGCTGAAAGCTAGAACTGACCCTCCCAGGCTAGTACAGGAAAAAGACCTGAGCTTGAGTAAAGAGCTTTATTCACGTGAGCCACGTGCAGAGAAGAAGTGAAATCGAAAGTAATTCAAGTCAAGGTTGACCTTGACTTGATAAAAGCGTAACAAAACAAATGTTAATAAATTAATGTAATTAGAATCATAAACCAAACTTGGGGAATCGTAGATCCCCAACAAATGTTTTCTGCATTTTAACGTTAAGTTTTGCAACTATGGTTAAAGTAAACAGAAAGGAATTTTGCAAGGTAAGGAACCACTGGTTTTAAATCTGCTCTCTGCTCCACTTTTATCTACGACCACCTGGAAAAAAACCCATTTGAAATTCAAAGGTAAAAACGTAATTTCCTTTAATGTATTGACACTAATGAGAGGTACAGCAGAATTTTAAATTAACTTTGGCCTGCTAGAAGTGGAACAAGAAAACATCCTCACGCCGAGGATGGGTTTGCTGTTGATAAGAGACATGCGTGCTTCAATGTTTGGTTTGACGTCAGCTTTAGCACGACAGTTATTGGTCCATAAGGAATGCGTGATAACTCCAATTATTCTGCAAAATAAAGAATCCCGTGATTTGACAGCAGTTTGAATTTCTGACGTGACCTCACACCACTGGCAGTGAAGTTCTAACACTTATTTGACTACCATTTTTTCGATTGAACAAAAATTTTGTTCATATCAGATGGCGTGAGGCTTCCCGTTTAATTGCTTAACAGATATATTTAAGGATTGGCTGAACCACTTTCCTTAGGTCAACTAAGAGTATCAAGTTTGCATAAATGCGCAAAGTCAACTTAAATTGCACTTGGCATTTATCGTGGTCATGCTTAATGGCTACACATCCAATTTGAGGACGCATTTCTTGTAAAAGATCTGCTCTACATTCACATAACTTGACAAAACTAATCTGCTTTTGTCAGTTAACCCTGAAAGAACAACCCGTGCACACAATTGGTGCAAAAATAATTTGTGTGAAGTGTGTCATACACACAGATAGAAGAGGCGCAGTTGAAGTCGAAATCGAGTAGAATATTCAGTCAAAATTGACGTTTTTTGTCAGCCAACAGTATCTAACACTTGATGGATTGTTCTAACCTCAAACCACCTACTGATTTTCCATGTTAAACACCTCAAATTTCCAAGCACAGTTCAATCAAAGGTTGAGTAAATTCTTAATCCGTCGTTCTGAATAATTCTAGCATTAGTAAAGTATTTAGTGGTATCATCCATTAACTTGCACATTGTTGCTGAACTTTCAACTCAATTATAGTTCCACCCGACTACAGGCCATTGGGCTCACCTTAACTAAAAACATGCTTATGTGACATATGGCTTAGTTGTTTTGCAACGTAACTATTTTTGAATCGGTGTGTGAGTTCACTAAGAGGCGCATGCCCATCCCCTTGATTTTTGAATGTCAACTGTGGAGCCAAGGTCACCACTGGGCCTGCAGATGTCAACGCTGATCAATACAGATCATGCTTGCGGCAAATGATCGCCTTGTCATTAGACGTTTTGGAGACGAATCTTCCTTATTATGACAACAGTTGTTTGCATTCGCCTGATGGCTTCGTGAATAAGTGAGTCAACTGATTGCGACGGAGAACGCATTTTGAATAGTGAGAATGACGAAAAAGGGCAAGAGCAGAAAGAAAACCATATTTGCAGCCTGAATAACCTTTATTCTAAATGCAAATTAGATGTTTGATGAAAGCTTTAGTGTAAGTAGAAAAAAAGTACAATCATTTTTTATCACCTCCTCGAACATTCCTTCACATTCCAAAGCAATTTTCTTCCTGAACCGTTCTTGTGACATTAGTTGGTGCCAATGACCTCTTCCCAACTTTTCATTGGTCACCATTCTCATTCAAGAACCATCGCCGCATATGCCAAATGCCCTGACACCTAATTCAGGACTCGGTTTAAAGCCCTGTGTCACCTCACCACTGCCACGTCTCTAAAATCTCTACGCTTATAACTGTAAAGATTTAGACAATAAACTGTTTCTGTCTTTTTGTAATATACTTCGATTTGTCTATTGATGATCGTTTTACTAATGCCAATTTACCTCGAAATGTGCGAATTCTCTACAACGCAATTAAGACCGTTGTTGCCGTTGGTAAATAAGCGTAGCTAGTAGCGCATTGTTGTTTTTAAAACAGGAATTTACAGCTTTGACAAACTTTTAAAAAACCGTTGGAAACGGTCAGGTAACTCTGAGAACAAGATGTACTTTGTTTGCCAGGGTGGCTCGCAACCTTCCGTGCATCCTGGTATAAAGACCATGAAATCAATCCCATTTGCTGCTTGCATAGAACGACTTACCTTGCAGACGTATTGTGCACAGAGAATGACGCTATTGGGTTTCACGAGAGACAAGGCTGCAATCAAGGAATATTTCATTAATATTCAAGTTTTGCATAGACGCATTTCCTTAGCGTCATATTGACTAGATTTTCTACGCCTTGCGCGCATTTTTCTAATATAATTAAGGTACTTATTGTGGTCAGTGACTCCTGTGTAACAGGTTTTGGAACGACTGCATTATCAAAAACTTGGCCCTATCCAATATGCCTAACTTGGAATGATGTTCTCTTCCGTGAGACAGTTAGTCACTTTGTAATTCTAATGGTTCTTAATGCAAGGAGACAAGCATCTTATTTGCCGTTCGGTTAGTTCAATATTTGAACTGAGTTCCATGAAGCAGAATTTTGCAATTTTTTGGATTCTGAACTGATAAAATGATACTAGGGAAAATCTGTGTCAGCTTAGATTTTAATTTCAATTTTTAATTCCCTTAGCGTAACAAATTAACAATAGCAGTTTATGAGAAACACTACTATTCATAGTGGCCGGTCTCGATCAATTTAAATCACGTTGCAGCCCCTTATGTGGAGCCGCTGTGAATCAATCATCGGCTAAGCGAAGATAGTAGGTATGTAACTTCGTGTTAATCTAATTGACAGTCAATGCAGATAGTCAAAATAAATGACGTGACTGTCATGAAATGTGATTATATAAAAATAAAGAAAACAAACCTTTGAATGAATATGGGTTGGAAATGTGAAGGAGCAACTTACAGAAAACAAACTAACAAACAGGTGAAACTAATCAACAAGTAACCTGTTTTAACCTCAGTCAAATATCCGACGCTTGTATGGAATTTGCAAAGTCGAAAAAATTGCTCTACACCTCTATAGATGTCATCGATAAAACCAGCACCCCCCATTTGATAAAATCATTTCTTGCAAAGAAGCTGCTCTGCATTCTTATAACCCGCTGCAAACATGCAGCGTTTGTCCGCAAACCTTAAAAGACAACGTTTGAAAACAATGTGTGCAAAAATATTTTTTTCCACATTTTCTTCCTTTAAAAAAGATCTCAGATTTCACATTTCCGATTTTGGTTCATTGCACAGAACACTTGTATTCTTACAGTGCAAATAGGCATGCATGAAATTGGACATCATTGCTTAGGAAGTGTTTAATGCACACAGATGCCACAAGAGCAGCTGAAGTCGAAATAGAGTAGTCTTTTCAATTGAAATTGCAGTTTTTTTGTGAGCCAGCAACGTCTCGCACTTCATCGGTTAACGACTGCATTAGGGCTTCCTAAGCTCAAGCTGCAAATTTCAATGCAAGTTTAAATTAAAGGCAGAGTTAATTCTTAAGCCGTCGTCCTGGGTAGTTTCAGTATTAGTAAAATACTTCCAAGGATAATCCATTAACTGGCACAACCCGGCTGAACTATCAACACAATTAAAGTCCAAGGCAACTTCAGGCCCTGTGAATGACTAACTTCACCCGGCTCGCTAAAACTAGAAATGCTTATGTGATATAGGGCTTAGTTAGTTCGCAACTCTACTGCTTCTTAGTTCCGCTAGATTTTAGAATATACTTTTTTTGCACTGTTGCTCAGTCGCATAAATGGCAGTACACATGTTATATGTTATCGTACACTTTAATCACATCTGACGTCAACTGTATGCAAAAATCGTAGAGAAACACGTGAAGGCTTACCTATTTCCCTAAAGTCTCCTGTGCACTTCAGATGTTCACTTTTAAGCAATTGTACATGCATGGAACTGAGGAACGTTTACCGTAATTTAAAGTAAATCATTGTTTTTCTAATACGCTGCAGTTCTGTTATTCATTTGAGTATTTTGATTACCACATTTAAGCAACATCCTGCAGTTCTGCAATAAGTTCTGATTTTTTATGGTTTTCCACAGGCCATAAATCGGTCTTACATTACTACATCCTGTAATCATCGCTGTACAAAATTCTTGCGTTATGGCGGCTTTACATTACCTGATTTACCAGGTAAATGAACGCATATCTCTTTTTGCAATTTGTGGTTTTCGAACATTGAATTGCAATGCCATGTTCAATTTGGTGCTCCAACCAAATATTAACTTTTGCAACGTTTAGCCTAATATTTCAATTAAACTACCAGAAAAATGCCTACTGTGTACAGTGCCTAATCACTTAGTCAGTTAAGTGAAAGTCACAAGCAGGATAAGCTATGCCTAACACAACAATGTACCTAACTTCAATTTTAATGATATCATTTGCAAAATGACTGTAAATCTGATTTACAAACTCAAGGGAGCTGCTCTATTTATGCTCATTAATGAGCTTGTTATCACAATAATAAAGTAACATTCAAATTAGCTGCATGAATTAAGCATTGATGCATCTTCCATCAGAACGGAAACACTTCATTTTGCGGAAACAAACACCAATTTTACTTAGTTGATTGTTGTCAATAATAGAGTTCACCACGGAAATGTCCTAAATGCAATTAGTTGCAATCTAGGTACGTTATAGTTTTAAGATCTAAATGTCTTTACTGAATTTGTCTATATTGTACTTGGAAATTAGAGTTAAATGTGGGTGCTGATTTGTGCTGATTTTTTTTCAAGACGTCTGCCATGTATTAGTGGATGAATTGTTTTGCTTCTCCTTGATCATGTACCTTATAGGTATCAAAGAGTACTACCTGGTTGCGCTCAAGCCTCAGTCGCAATGATGGAAGTCGCAATCCGACCACTTGACTTGGTTTGGGTCACATACACAAACCACTGCAAAAAAGAACTAACACTAAGGACAAAGTAACCGGAACGGTATATGTGCATTTGAAAGATCAGCAAGCGGAATCAATGTACATTTTAAGTAAGGATAAAGTGTCTGCGCGCGTGAATCCGGGAACAATTACGGGAAAAGATATCCAGTGACGATAAGAAGGTCTACTGTTGCCAATAAAAACACGGCCCTCCGGGTCGAATTTAACGTCAGCTTGAAGCACAAATTTGGAAAATACTACTGGTCCACGAACCTTGCGAAGCAGTCTTTGCCATTCTGCATCCACCTCTCGAATTGTTGTCTGTAAAATATCAGCGGACATTATCTGACGAACTCTTGCCTTTATGGTATTGCAGAATTGTTTCCCACCAGATGTTATTAGTCGATTGAAAAAAATTAGTTGGGTAGCGAAAAGACAGACAGAAGAATACACGAAAATTGCATCATGATTAAAGTCATTTTCTTCTCCACTGCACTTACGGATGCACAATTGCCTCTTGTCAGTTCTAAGTAATCCGTACGCAATTCAAATGAGTACAATGTTGACGAATCAGAAAGTAATTTCTTGTTCAAGAGAGTAATTTTGATTTTCCACGGCGTGTTTGCATAGCTTACAGTCTGGAAGTACGACCCTCCAGCATCGCATGAAGCCGCTGAAAAGCAACTCTGCATCAATGTTCTCGTATTGCCAATCAACGTTCTGAGCAATGATTGCGTCACGGTAGCTGATTCCGTAGCATTTTCTAGGTAATATAAAAGCAAAAATTTTACAAGTGCCGGTAGTAGAGCAAACGAATTATTTGCATTTGAAATCAAACAGCATATTCCTGAAACGCAAACTGACCTGATTTGTTGAAATTACTTCCACCCTCAACCGAAGTTAACAACATGCAATATAGCAGAGACAATATCATTGTAGTCAGTTACAATTGCAAACACTGGTGCATTACCTGGTATTTATTTGTTCAGGTGGTATCTCTAATTGGTTAATGGGTCAAGTACCAAACAAACAAAATGCACACCTTTATTGCAGCATTGATAGCCAGTAAGCTTTGTTAAATTAAGAGGGCTTCGAGAAAGCAGAAGTCATTTACATTTATTTGACACTCAATGAAACCAATAGTACATGAACTAGGGTGTCACTTCAGCGACTTTCTTCATTTCCTGATGGAACATTCATTCCGATGTAGAATGCGGAATGTCTTCATGGTCGGATTTGTCACCGCATAAGTAGAAAAATGAAATGGCAATGCTGACAGATCGTCAATCGTCTCAGGCCACTCCTGCCAGTATGCTGTCAATTGACGGCCTCACCAACAGTGTCTCGGAGTTTTCCCATGATCCAGAGAACGGCGTGCGGTTTAAGTCCTGGTATCGTCGTTACAAAGACCTGTGCCGAGTCGATATCGCGTCCCAGGATGAGGCATGGAAAATCAGACTCCTTTCCCGCTATCCTCCCCAAATCCTCACTCGACTTTACTTTTGGAGAAACCGTTCAAAATCTCAAGAGTAGGTTTGAAGAACGCACTTCCTTATTCAGCACCCGGTGCCAGTGCCTGAAACCCGCAGTAGGGGAGTTTGACGACTTCCTTGATCATCTGGCAGTGGTCAATCGAGAGTGCGAGAAAAGTCAATTCAAATCAATGACTGATGACCAACTCAATGCTCTCATTCTCATATTCAGCCTTCAAATCCCTAAATACACGGATCTGCGAACGCGGCTGCTACACCTGATTGATCAAAATCCCTCTGTGACGCTGGACAATGTTCGCGATGAATACCTACACTGGAGAAGCGTGCTGCATGACTCCAGAATGGTCCAAGCTGGCGGCCGCTGTGCTCCTGAAGTCAATACGGTCTAACGTTTCCAAAAACCACCTCACTCTTCTGGCCCTTTCAGCCCTTATCTAACAGGAGTGGACGGCACCCCTACCTCCATAAAAAGAAAAGGTCAAAAGCCAAACCAGCCAGCCGCACCATCGCATCTCTCAGCCTCCGGGTCACCTCGGAAGACACTTCACAGCAGCAGAGGATGTATACAACCGTCCTCATCAATGGTCAGGTAGTTCGTGTCCAGCTAGACACAGTCTCGGACGCAACCATCATCTCGGAAACTGAATGGCGTTCCATCGGAAGTTCTCCACTCAGGAACACCTCTGAAAAGGCAATCAATGCCTGCGGTGGTTATATCCTCAAAGCAAACCTGAACCTCCATTTATTTGACATTCAATGAAACCATTGGCACATAAACTAGGGTGTCACTTCAGCGACTTTCTTCATTTCCTGATGTAGCTTCCATTTGGCTGTGGAATGTCTTCATGGTCGGATTTGTCACCGCATAAGTAGAAAAATGAAATAGTTGACTGTAAATTAATAGCACAGTTCACTAGTCACTAGTTTCTCAGCAATAGAATAGCTACGATGCACCATCGTTGAAAATTGCACAGTGTGAACGGCACAAAACGTTTTACCTGGACTAAATGGTGCCATTGATTCGTTGGGCTAAGACGTAAAGAAATTGGCAGTTGTCAGTAGCAGACATCTCAACAGTTCACTTAGCCGTTTACTTCTAAATGGGATACTCTCTGCTAGAGGTTTTGGTTTGCCTTGAACAAGCTCGGAGAGGTAAAGGCAATTTCTACCATAATATAACCAATCTGGGCTGCCGGTTATTTAAGCTTGCTATTTTTGGCTACGGCAAAACGTGGCAAACGTTGGAGTCCATTTGGTTTTATTTGCAGCTAGGCTTTAAAGGCGCAGAGCACGTTTGCAAATTTAAATTGTTTTGAAGAGAATTTACTTTGTTACCACGTGATATTATAAATGAGAGCAGCACAATTTGTCCTGTTCTCATTTGATTGTTCTCTATCCCTTGCTAACCTGTGTACAGATACTTGCACTCACCACTTTATGGGCTGACATTGACGGATCCCTGGGCTCTTAACAAATTTTGTCAACTTAAAGTAAATACTACTCTAACGATGAATGCCGTAACTCAAGAAACTCCTGGCGTTCCTCGAAAATGTCCAATGCAAACTAACATTGCGCACTCAAAATTGATGAGGTGCAACCTAAACGCGTTGATTGCCTAATGCCGTGACAATTCAAAATGCTCAATCGGGCAATTAGTTGGGACGTGAGAAGGTCACAACCCAGGGTGTCCTCATTTCTGCTAACCCGTCCAGCGCATTTTGTGTGCGGTCGACACAACTTGGTCATCGCAGGTTTAAATTTACACAACTGCAAGCACCAGCTTTTACGTGACCAACATACAATGTCTGTCTAAACATGCTGGCGTTTGGACACTTATGCAGTGTTTTAGCATTTGTCGTTCGCAATTTAATAAGAACACGACCGCACATTTTGCTTTCGTGTACCTTGTTAACACTTTCTAATGTCAAGCATTTGAGTAAGTTTAAAAGCAATTGCTAGACGCGGTTTTTAGAAGCTACACACGTCATCAAGTCACAAAAAACACATGTCTAATGTTTTGGTTAATGTGTTTGACTGCAAGGCGATGCGACAGCAGTTATACTCTAAACCGTGAAATCAGTTTTAGTATCGTAGGTCACTCGGAATTTTCCATCAACTTGCTGTTAACACTTCAATGATAATCTGCACTGCAGTTGGCACGCGACTGCTTTAAAAACGTGTACTTGACCCAATGACTAATGCGTCACACCGCTACAAAACATTAATGCCAGGAAGTGCACCAGTTTCTGTAATTGCATCTCACCAACACATTTACTCCATGTTTGGTGTCTAATGGTTCATGAACATGCACAAGCAAACCAAATCGTCCAGCAATTCATGCTGGACGTCTACAAAATAATCAGCGCAAATGTGTAGTCCTGTTTAACGGTATATGTACACGAAGGATATTTGTGCATCAGCTAATGGTTTTGAGCAGTTCTGCAACGTTGAGTGAGGTTGATTGCATACATGATCAGCTACACGGTTTCATTTCCAAAGATTGGCTTTAGCGAATTTGGGTGTGCAGGGTGAATTACGAAGAGAGTTCAGCGCACCTCAAACCACACAATTCTAGTCAGTGAAATTCTCCTAAAGTGTCAAATGTAGATTTTTCCTGAATACGTAAATGTGACGATGTACCTTTATTTCGTACGCGTGTGATTGCGCCATATCGACGTTATCCCTTAATTTTGATGTTCGGGTGAAGCTCCGATGTTTAATTCGCACGAAATAATTTAAAAGATTTATTGCAAAATCAAAATGCCTAAGATTTCAATCATTCATTTTCAGTCAACCTGATTAGGTATGTAGGAATTATCTGTCAACTAGGTGATGAAAATGCACCGACAGTATCACAAAACATTTCTGCTAAGCGAATTAAGCACCATGAATCCAGTTTTCTGTGTTCAGGCATGTTTTGGTTAACCAACAAGAAGTCGCACTGCAAATACTATTTCGACAATTTTATCTCGAGTACACTTGAAATTCTAATGCCAAATAATTTGTCGGAATTTAAAATTTGTTGGCATTTTTCATCTTAGCTGGATTCAAGGACTGAAAATTTGCAAACCACATGGGGTAATTTCGCTTGCATGTGCAGCCAAATACACTGGAATGTTAAAGCTGACTGCATAATATGTTGCAGGGTAAAACACAACTGATTGGAATTTTAAAGACAAAAGCGAGATTTCGCTCAATGTAGGGTCAACGTTTCGCAAACAACCAAAATATATATATATATGATGTTAGACATCCTTTGAATTTTCATTGAATCCTATTAAGTCTGCCAATCAATACTCTACGCACATATTGCCATTCTTGAATGTTTTTGCTAAAAGACGCTGTGAAAATCAGAACCCTGAAGATTAACGAGATGGTATCAGATTTTAAAAAAAGACTTTCTACGTAAATCGTAACTGGTGCGGATTAACAGCGATCTCACCTGTGTGAATCCTGTTTACTGACCTGGTGATGATTATGACTCATCGCCTTTTCATTGGTTACTGTTAGCAGATGCCTGTCATCCGTCCACTTATCCATACACTACGACACTCTTGGCTGCTCCGAGATTATCACGGGCAAGTCGTCTGATCTTTGATGCCGTTGGCAGACCTTAAGTCACGTTGTGATGCACGATCTGATGAGTATGTTCGCAGGGCGCCTGAGCCAATTTGACAACCTCTGACAACTCCTTCAAAAGATAATAAATATCTGTTAGGGTCAGGCAATGTCAGCTGTAGTCCAATTGAATTTATTGAAGCAGAGACTTCACGAAGAGAAAGTGTTTTATTTGAATCCATAAGGTGGTGTTGTGCCATATCAACCAATTGACCAATATAGGAAAGGACGTCACCATCGATTATTGGGCGCAGAAAATTAGCCACGTTAAAAATGAAGTCGAATTGTCGTCTTAGGCCTAGATCTAGGGTGAGTAACGTTGGGCCATGCGCTGAATTAGGCGAATTGTTTGCAGCTTGAAATTGAAGACCGGAAGTTTTGAGGTGGCGTATGTCAGGTCCTGGAGGAATTGTGCTAACCTCGGTATCGGTGTCAATCAAAACTTTTAACAGCTGAATGAATCGGATTGAGGGCCATAATCAGTCGTCGTCTTTACTGGTCAGTCTTCTCGTTTCTTAAAGATAACGTGGACGGCTTGAAGACCCAGGGATGACCACGTGTATATTTGCAGGCTTGTGCCTGTCACCATACCGCTGATGGCACCAACATAGGCCTGATCGTTCTCCAGACTGGCTGAACCGGTGCGAACGTGATGAAGAACGTTTTCGTCGCCACGCATGTCTGTAGATTTTGCTCGGGTCACCTCTTGTAGGTTTACCAAACTATTGTAGCAGCTTTTCTGGTCGTTCTGCCAACATACTGATGCCCAAATTGTAAGTCTTAACTGCAGCGCCAAAGCAGACAGTCGTGAGACCTTCTGTCTTGGGAAAACACTCGTGGATTCTATCGGCCATCTCAGCGAGTTTGTCTAGTGTTGGTCAGAGGTGTGTATTGAAATTAAGGCATTGGTGTTTGCGGGCAGACATTTAGCCAGTAACCGGCACAGAACACCGTCGTCGAACTTGTCATCGCAGGCATAATGGCGAATGTGCCGAAGAAGTTGCGGAGGAGACCTGTCGCCAAGTTCGATGCCAGAAAAGTGGTGTCGAACATGGTCAACATTCGGGCAGAGATCGCAGGCACCATATTCCACAAACAGCACACTTTACCATGTACATTTGGTTTCCACTTGACATCTTCAATCACTAAGTTAATTTATCATGGTCTTCATTTGTGCGGTCTGTTTAGTTTGTTGGCCAATAACAGTATGCATTACAGACTGCATGACTAAAACTGCCTCATGTGTTTATGGAATCCTAGAAGTAGTCATTTAGTGGTCTGAAATCTCGATGGGAATCAAGGATTCCTCGAGATGTCCCATCGCTGATTTCGTCGTTGTTTACATTAATGTTGCTTAAACAGCAGTGAATGACTGGTGTCGTTTAATACTGTCCATGTATTTAAATCCCTCGATAACATCTCATGGTCAGGTAATTAATCAGGACCACTGAAAAGGAATGAATAAAATTCTAAGCAGTTAGATATTTAAAAGTTGCTTTTTTATGATTCGTGCGGATTAAAAATCGAAGCTTCTCCAGAACTTTGAAAAGAAGGAATAGTATCGTTGTAATACACTCACACGTGCACGAATGAAAGGCAAATCATCTCATTTACAAATTTAGCAAAACTGAACATCTTGACAATTTTCGAGCATTTCAATGGACTAGGGCAGTGAGATTTGCGTGCACTCAAAGCTCTTTGCAATTCACCCGGCACACGTAACTTCGCAAGTCCATCTGTAGAAGTCAAATCGTAAAACATGCCATGCAAACAAGGCTAGTCAGCGTTTCAGAACTCCTCAAGAGTCTCACCTGGTTGAAAGCAGATCCTTCTTGCACACACGCAGTTAAATGTGGCTACATATTTGCGCTTATTAGTTTGAAGACGCCTAGCATGAATTGACGGATGAATTGTTTTGCTTTTCCATGTTCATGTACTCTTAGAGACCAAACATTTCCACCTGGTTGTGTTCAAGCCTAAGTCGCACTGGCAGAGTTCACAATCCGTGGGTTGATGCAAGGTCATTGGGCCTGGTTTGAGTCATACAAACAAATCACAACATGACAGTGCTAGCACTAACGATGAAGTAACAATGATCATGTATTAGCAGACGAAATCAATGCCTTTTTACAGCAAGCAGGTAATGTCTGCGTGCGTGATGCCGGTAAACATTTATGGGAAATTATATCTAGTCACGGTAAAAATGTCTACAGTTTCTAACATATGCACGGCCGTCTGAGTCAGATTTAACGTCCGCTTGCGACATAAATTGTGTAATAACTACTGGGCCATGAAGAACGCAAAAGTCTTTGCCATTCGGTATTACCCTGTCAAATTGTTATTATCTAACGAACTCACTGTTTTCACCGCTGCACCTAAGGATGCACAACCAACCGACTGACGTCAGTTCTATGCAATGCACGCGCAATTCGTATGAGTAAAGTGTTGACGAATCAGAAAGTGATTCGCTGTTGGACCGATTGATTGGGATGTTCCACGGCGTGTTTGATGCCCAAATTGTAAGTGTTAGCTGTGGCGCCAGAAAAGACAGTCTTGTGACCCGTTCTTCTTAAAAAAAACACTCCAGTGGTGAATCAGCGGTCTTATTTGAAATTATGGCATTGGCGTTCGCGGGGAGACATTTAGGCAATAACTGCCACAGAACACAGTCATCGGCCTTGTTATCGCCGGCATAATGGCGCATGTACCATAGGAGTCCCGAAGGAGACCTGTCACCATGTTCGATGCCAGAAAAGTTGTGTCGAAGACGGCCAACATTTGAACTGGTCGTCAGAGCAAGAACCGCAGCTTGCCCAGGATGAATATGTGAACGGGGAGAGGACGGTTTCGTGGTCAAGACGTTCTACCAATAGCAACGATGCGTGGGGAACGGTCATTTTGAACAAGAGCCCGGTTTAGTGTGGGACAAATGACGGAGGGTGGCGTGTGTCGTAGAGCAGTAGTGGTGTTGGATGCGGGAACACACAACCAATTTGGCACAAGTTGAAGAAAAGTCAAACTAGCCGTGTTTGCATTTTTAATACTTACTTTCTAGTCCTAAAATCTCAACAATTAAGCGCATGCATTTGTTACGGCTAAGGTGATTTATTTTGGTCTCATTATTCTCAATGAAGGATTGCATAAGAGTAAGCAATGTTTGAGTGTCGTTTTGGTCAAAGCAAGTATAAACTGCCGATGCTTTACTATCAAACCACTAATCTCATACGATGTCACTAAGATTTTGCGGTTTGTTGCTTTTCTTTTATTAAACGACCACCGTTTTCTTTTAAAGAGATAGGTTCCTAAATGTGTTCATCATCTAATGTGTCGACATCCTTACGTAGCTTTTGACCATGTTTTGGCAATCATGCGAGCTATCATGGATTTGGCGCGATTCATATCGAAAATGTCCATTTGTGTATAAAATTAATTCAAATAACAGCTGTTCATTAACAAGTCATAACCAGAATCAATGAATTCAGCTTCTCTTCACCACTTAAACCTAAAAAGTGGCATTTTTAAGTTCACATCCTGACGTGGATTTAGGTAGCAGTAAATGTGTATTGTTTTAAAATCAAGGTTTGCACTGATGTTGTGAAGAAGGGGTTTCTCAATCAGTTTTGTTGCAGGAACAATGAAAGTGTGCACAGTGGAGTAGCTAAACGGTACAAAATTAGCGAAGTTTGAAAGTGAGTTAAGAAATGTGTTCTCCATTCATAAAAATTCCCACGCGCCACGATCCGGTGTGTAGCAGTGTATTGACAGTTTTAAAAGCAATCACAAATGGGGTTCTATTCATGTTGAACTGTACCATTTATGTGAACACCAACAGTATAGAGATACTGTACCCAAATCTAAGAAATCAGGTTTTCCTTACCGTGTACAAATCCCAAATTACCAATTTTAATAATTAAAGACTCTAATCACGATTTCTTTGCGACCGCAGTGTCAAGACCGCTAGATTAGAACGAATGGACACTGACATAGAACAGGTTGACCAGAAATATGTTTATTTTCAAAATCCGCATTGTTTTAAATTAGTGTTTGCGACGATGCAATGAAATTGGAGTTTGAGTTATCAATCAATTCAGTTAAAGTGGTAAAACTGCAATAATGAAAGTGTACACGGTAAGGCATTGCTGGCATAGTGCAAAGTTAAGTTGTTGGGTTGACTGTACAATTACTGACAGACAATTGTCATTTGAGAAACGCCCTCTACCAGAGCAATTAGATTACACCGTTTTTGTTTTTGTCGGTAACAAGTGCTGTAACTGAATTAAAAAGTTTAGTTGCTAATCTTATTTAAGCCAATCACCTTGGGCTGTAGCGAATCAAATAAGAAAACTAAATGAACCGTACAGTCTGCACATCTTATTGCATTTCCTTCGGTATTCGTTAAAACTGTCTCATGACTGTGCCCATAAAGGAGTGGATGTGTCGAATAATGGCACATTACATTTGCCACCTTTCTTATGCAAAATGTAGGAATAAGTGAATCCATGCAAGTGAGTGCAGTAGGCTTAGGGAACAACATCAGTGTCCCAATAATTTACACTTGAACCATGCAGATTCCACGAATAATGAAATCACACAAATGCACCATTTTTAAACTTCGGTGCTGAACAAACAACGATTAAATAACGGTTGTAATGCATAAAATTAAATGTTTCCATTGCGCAGCTTATATGTGCCCTTGATCTGAATACATGAACAGAAATGGTGTTGACAAGAGTAACGTAATTTCATCCAACTAGTTTTCGTACATATGTGTGCGGAACATGCAGCAACACAGGAGGTTATAAAGAATACCAAGTTGTGAAAGAAGCACGTTTTAACAATCGATGTGGCGTAGGCGAGAATTGGAGGACGTGTGCTGAAGCTCCAGGATTTGGGACTATGGCGCTTACTCACATTTATAACTTTACCATGTAGCGTGTACGAATAACTGCGATATGGTTTGTGACGTCGTTTTTGTGTACTTCCGAGTATGATTTTGAAGTATCAACATAAATTCACAGGTTGCCAGATATTATTTTGCGGAACACACAAATTGAACGTAGATTGGAGATTCAAACTAGTAAGAAGTGTTAACCTATGACCACGTTTATTGGCCAGCAACAAATTGTCCGATAACATCACAGTAGAAACCTGATTCGTTAATACTGTTTAAAGGAGTATTTGCGGTTTAGACCAATTTTTATTATGACAACTACACCAAGTTGAAAATGAAAAACACCACACGTAGTGCTCCATCAGAGCAGTAACTGTAGATATATAATTTAAAGTCAACAGCGTGACCACATGATAATCATTGTCTTTCAGTTTAAAATTTACTAAATAGACCCTACGCTGCTCTCTGGTTTAATAGTCATCAATAGTTTCAGCATTCATGCAGACACTGTTAGCTGGGATTACTCGAAAATGATGCACACAATGGTTAAGCACAGTTGACCTGGAAGAGAATAGTACGAGGCATTTTTGGACACATTGATGAAGAATTGGTCCGACTTGGCTGCTCCACCAGCTAAATGAATACATATTTGGTTTCTGCAATTTGTGATTTCAGAAAATTGCATTTAAATGTCATTATCAACGAACTGTTCTGAATAAATATCAATGTCTCAACACTTGGACTGATCCTTTATATAAACCACCACGAAAATGGCTACCGTCAAAGGTGCTTAATCATTTAATCAGCTTAATGGAAGGTATTTGTAGCAAAAAACTATGCTTATGACCACAATTTGTCCAACATTGTCAATCCTGGTAGGTTTCTAGGCAGTATAGCAAATACCACTGAATTACCGCAGTTAGCAACGTTGCATTTGGTAGATTGATTTCGATCCTCTAGAATAACTTGTAAAAGCACTGAAACTAAATCATTTAAATTTATTAGGTTGAATAAGTTATATAAAAAGGAACTTGCAAAACGCAAAATGTTAATTGTTAAACGGGCCAACAGAAAAAAGTCAGACGATCACAGTTACCTCACATTTAGACATTTTAGTCTTTGTATATATAACTTTGCATATACTTTCCAAAATTGTCAGCCATTAACCTAATGTACCACGCAAATATTAAATGAAAATACCTTAAACCTGAGGAGGATAATGCGCCCAAACATAGCAAGAATCGACTGATGTCATTTGAGCAAACACACTCGTATGATATCAGTAGAGCATTTTCTGTAAACAAACTGAAACCGCCTTGAGATAATTGCTTGACAAGTCAAATGCTTGGCTCTTCAATATCACGATACGCAAAGGCAAGGTGTGGGGTCATGGTCTCATCAAATTGTGGACGTGAAATGCTAAAGCACTGCATGAGTGTACAAACGCAGGAATGTTAACGCAGACATTTTATGTGTGTCACGGAAGAACTGGTGCCTGCAGTTGTCTGAATTTAAATCTGCGATGACCAAGTTGTACCGACCGCACACAAAATGCGTTGGACGGGTTAGCAGAAATAAGGACACCCTGGTTTGCAACCTTCTCACGACCCAACAAATTGCCCGATTGAGCATTTTGAATTGTCACAGCATCAGGCAATCTACGCGTTTAGGTCACAACCCATCAATTTCGAGTGCGCAATTATAGTTTGCGTTGGGCATTTTCAAAGAATGCCACGAGTTTCTTGAGTTTTGGAATTCATCATTAAAGTAGTATTTGCATTATGCTGACAAAATGTATTAGGAGCCCACGAGTATAGAGATAGAGAAAAATCAAACGATCACCGGCTAAGTTGTGCTGCTCACATTTATAATATCACTTGGAACAAAGGCAAATTACCCTTAAAAATAATTTAAATTTGTAAAGGTGTTTTACGCATTTAAGCATAGCTGAAAATCAAACCAATTGGACAAAAACCTTTGCTGCGTTTCGCCGTAGCCTGTAATTGCAAGCTCAGATAACCGGTAGCCCAGAATCCTTTTCTTAAAGCTTCTGTAAGTCAAAATATGACCTCCTGCATAGTGATTTCAATTTAGAAGTCAACGGTCGAGTGATTTGTTAATATGTCGGCTACTGAAAACCGCTAATTTCTTTTCATTTTGGCCCCAAGTATCAATGTTACCATTTAATCCAGGTAAAACCTTTTGTGCCGTTCACACTGTGCAAGTTCTAACGATAGTACACCAGAGCTATTATATTGTTGAGAAACTAGTGACTAGTGAACTGCACTATTGATTAACAGTCAATTGTTTCATCATGTCATTTATGCAGCGACAAATCCGTATTTTGATAGAATGAAATGATGCAATTAGAGTTGTCGACCATGAAGACATTTTACATCGGAATGAAAGTGCCATCAGGAAATGAAGAAAGTCGCTGAAGTTACACCCTAGTTTATGTATTTTTGGCGACATAAAATGCTGAAAATGTCAAAGCTCTTGAAAATGACTTTCTACTTTTGGTAATATTAGATATAAAAATGCCTACGGGCTACGTACGTTACAATAAAAGGTCAGCATTTTGCATGTGGCAGGCTGCAGCTTTGTTTACGTAAACTTGACCTACTGTCCAAAAATTATCTCTGCCTAAACAATTAAATACCAAGTAATGAACCAGTTTCCGTAATTGTTACTGACCAAAATATTTGCTCCTATGATATGTTACATCTGGTTTTATGGGCTTGAGAGTGCAAATATTGTCAGCAAACAAGGTCAGCGCGTTCAGCAGTAATGTTTTCCCTGATTCAAGTACAATAGTTCATTTGACCTGAAATCTGTAGATAAGAAATCTTAGCTTTTAAATTATCTTGTAAATGCTGCAAAAGCAAATGCATTAATGCGATCGTCAGACGCGCTTCGTGACCCAGTTGCAATTACGTAATTTGTGTTACAAGCTGACATTTAATCCGACTCGGATGGCCGTGTTTATGTTGGTAATAGTAGACTTACCTTTGGTGAATGAATGTCCCTGCCAGTAAATTTGGCTGGCATCACGAACACGGACTTTTTATACTTGCTGAAAATGTACATTGATTCTGTCTACCGATTCTTCAAATGCAAATATAAGATATCAGTTAATTTCTACTGAGTGCCAGCCCTGTCATACAGTGGTTTGTGCATGCAATTTAAACCAATCCGAATGAGCTCGCATTTAGCCAGGGTTTGTGACTTTCACCATTGCTACTTAGGCTTGGGCCTAACCATGTAGAATTGTTTGGATTCTAAGAGTATATGAACATGGAAAAGCAAACCAATTCATCCATCATTTCAGGCTAGACGTCTTCAAAATCATCAGCACAAATGTGTAGGCACATTTAATTGTATATGCGCATGAAGGATTTGTTTTCCACCAGGCAATGTTTTTGAGCAGCTCTGCAACGTTGACTGGCCTGGAATGTATAGTCTGATTCCTAACGAAATACTGTTGCGACGTTAAGTGTGTGCCGAGCAAATTACGAGCAGCGTTTAGTGCACTCAAATTGCACTATTCTAGTCCAGTGAAATGCTTCCACCGTATCGAAAAATGGAGTTTTGCCAAATATGGAAATGAGTTGATATACCTTCCTTTTGCTATGTCAATTCGATTCCTTAATTTCGCAATTCGCGTAAAGCTTCGATTTTTATTCGCACGAAATCATTTAAAGGCCTTTTGAAATTTTAACTGCCTAGGTTGTTAGTCACTCATTTTCAGTGGACCTGATTAGTTATCTTAGCATTAAATTTCAACAAGGTTATGCAAATTCATAGACAATATTAAAAGATACCGGTTCTACGCAGCCAATTTAGTACCATTAATTCATTTACCGGTGTTTGGGCATGTCTTTGTTCAACCTACAAAAAATCATTCTGCAAATATTATAACGACAGGTTTATCACAAATCTACTGTACGTTTTAATACCAAAACATTTGTCTGAATTTAAAATTTGCTTGCCATTTCAACCACATGGGGTAATCTCGCTTGCACGTGTCGCTGACAACACTGGAATGCTTACCACTTAGTGTTGCAACAAGGGTTAAAGTAATCGAAAATGAACGCTGCAATCAGAAGCACCACTGCTTTTAAAACTACTCTCCGTTCTACTTGGAACTGCGACCACCTGGACAAAATGCCCATTTGAATTTGAAAGGCAAAAACGCAATTTCTTTAAATGTGTGAGCAGAATAATAATCTATTACTAAACTTAGCACTTAGAATCAATGTAAGATTTCAGTAACTTTAACACGGTTCTGTAATTTGGACTGTTAGAGGCAGAATGAAACAACATCTTATCACCGATGATTGGTTGGCTGTTGGTGAGAGAAAGGCGTCCTTCACTGTTTTGTTTGACGTCAGCTTGTAGTACAAATTGCACGATGGTTATTGGTCCAGAAGGAATACGTGATAAACCTAATTGTTCGGAAATCCATGCTCCAAATGTGTTCTGCAAATAACGAATCCCATGATTTGACAGAAGTCGAGATTTTCGACATGACATCACGCCACTGGCAATAAAGAACTAACAACTATTTAACTACGATTTACATACTTGGACAAAAAATTTTTTTCATGTCAGATGGCATGACGCTTCGCGTTTAATTACATTAGAAATGTACAATCGGTTGGACCGCATTCCTAAAGACATCCTACTGTTCCTCGCTCATCACGATTAATAAAATTATGCATCAAATGTAAAAGTGCCAGATTAATTTGCCTCAAAGTACCATTGTACTTACACGTTCACATTGAAAATACTGCAGCTGTATGCAATCAGCGTGCAATTCAAACGAATATAATCTTGAAGGTGAAGAATTGTTGAACCGGCTAATTGTGATGTTCCATTCTGTGTTGTCACTTCCTACCGTATGAAAGTGAGGACCTCCAGTATTGCAGGAATGTCCTGAGAGGCAGCCTTGCATGATTGACCTCACAATGTCAGCAGTTGTTTTGTTTGATTGTGGTGCGTCACTACTGACTATGGCAACATTTGCTGCTTCATTTTGTGAAAATGCAAAAAAGCAAATTTCAATTTATTTCACAAAACGTACTGCAAAACCATCGCAGACAACGTCAGGTAGTGCACGCCTGACACATTTAATTGGTGCAAATGCATGTGCAAACATATGGCACATTGTGAACTTACTTGTACGGTGAACCATCCCCTCAGCGCATAACATAGCACCAAGCAGGTGGAACAGGAATAGCCGACTCATTTTGCTTAAGCTCAAGTGCCCAATACTGGATTGTAATGGGTGTATTTATTGGGCTGGATGAGGTAATTAAGCTGTGATTGGTTAAATTTCACGTATGACAAAGATAGCGCGTTAGGTGGTATCTTGTGCCTTGAGACAGCAATTAGTTCTTGTAAGAATGCCAGTAATTTAATTGTAAACTAATGTACACCATTAATATTATTTAAATTTGAATCCAAGTAAACGCAGATTTTGCATTTGAAGGTCGTGAAGTCCCACAGATCTTGACTTTGGAAGGAACAAAAGTACATTTATGGCAGCTTTTTGCACGCAGACATCAACGAAGAGCAGTCAAATCCTTCTAGCAGTTGACTTAGAAAATATTGTGGGAACGAACCGAAAAAGCTACTTCCTGTCACATTGAATGTGTGCGTTATGAATCTAAGAAAGTAAACTGGTAACAGGCCTAATGGGATTTGGCGATGTTCAAATTGGTTTTTTGCACCGTTAAAGGATAGTGTTGAGGGTGAGAGCGGTGGAGTCAGAGTTGCTAATCCCATGTTCCTCTTAGAAAAAACCGAATTAGTAATTGTGAGAACACAGGCAAGCAGACTGGCAAGATAACACAATGGCTCATGGCTTGACACAAACCCAGGAGAGAGAAGGTGAATTACTATCTAAAATAGTGTTTAACAATATTTCGTAAAATCATCCCGATAAGCAATGAAAAGGGTGAAGTAGATTGTCAGCACACAGAAAGTGCCTTTTTTCATGTCACTATTAACCCCATTGCAGTATTACTTCATTAAGTACACGATTTCCAGCAATTTAGGACTAATGAAGTCTTAAGACAGATGCACGACGTCACGTGATGTCGTTAGACTGTGATGTGAATCGTAAATCATATAAAAGTTGGACCAATTTAAAGGCCAAAATTACTTGCACACTTAGCTATGGGAATGACTTGAATAAAATATGAGCTATTTTTCCTACAAATGTGTGCGGAACATGCAGCAACACAGGAGGTTATAAAGAATACCAAGTAGTGAAAGAAGTAAGTTTTCACAATCGATGTGGCGTAGGCATGACTCGGAGGACGTGTGTTGAAGCTCCAGCATTTGGGACTAGGGCGTTTACTCACATTTATCACTTTACCATGCAGCGCGTACGAATACTTGCGATATGGTTTGGGACGTCGGGTTTGTGTACTTCCGAGAATGATTTTAAAATATCAACTTAAATTCACACGTTGTAAGATATTATTTTGCGGAATACACAAATTGAACGTAGCTTGGAGATTCAAACTAGCAAGAAGCGTTAATCTATGACCACGTTTATTGGCCAGCAACAAATTGTCCAATAGCATCACAGTAGAAACCTGATTCGTTAGTACTGTTTAAAAGAGTATTTGCGGTTTAGACCAATTTTTGTTATGACAACTACACCAAGTTGAAAATGAAATATAATACATGGTGCTCGAGAGCGGTACTGTGAAATCAACGGAAAGACCACATGATGATCATTGTCTTTTAGTTTATAACTTTTCTAGGTAATTCCTACACTGCCTTCTGATTTAAGAGTCCTTAACTGTTTAAGCATTAATGCAGACACAGTTAACTGGATACATTTTTATTATAAGCACGTCACGTCTGCATTCAGTAGATTGATGCAGGTCCTCTAGCCTAACTTACAAAAACACTGCAACAAACTCACTTCAATTTATTTGGTTCGAAAAACTATTTTAAAAAAATGTGCTAAACGGCAAATGCTAATTGCTAAACTGGCCAAAAGAAAAAAAATCATAGACGATCACTACCATCTCGAATTAAGACATTTTAATTTTCGTATATAAGACATTGCATTCACTTCCCAAAATTATCAGTACTTCAACTAATACACCACACCAATTTTAACATAACATATCTTAAAATTAAGGAGCACAACACATCCAAACAAAGCATGAATCTACTGATGTCATTTAAGCAAACTCTCTCGCATGATATCAGTCAAGTATTTTCTTCAAACAAACTGAGACTGCCTTGAGATAATTCCTTGACAAGTCAGATATGTGGCTTTACAATATCGTGGCACACAAAAGCAAACTATGGGGCCGGGTTCTTATCAAATTGTGGACGATAAATGCTAAAACACTGCTTGAGTATGCATTGTATGTGTCACAAATGAGTTTTTGCATGCAGTTGTCTGAATTTAAACCTGCGATGACCACGTTTTGTTAGATGCATAGAAATTGCGTCAAATCGTTTAGCAGAAATCAGGGCAGCCTGGTTTGTGACCTTCTCACGTCCCAGACAATTGCCCGATAGAGCCTTATGAAATGTCACGGCATTATGCAATCTACGCGTTTAGGTTACACCTCATCAATTTTGAGTGCGCAATGTTAGTTTGCATTGGACATTTTCGAGAAATGCCCCGTTTTTTATGAGTTACGGCATTCATCGCCAACGTAGCATTTACTTTACGTTGTTAATTTCATTTGGAGCCCACGAATACGTCGACGTTGGCCCATAACGTGGTGAGTGCAAGTATCTGTACACAGGTTGGCAAGGAATAGAGTACAGTCAAATGAGTGCAGGTTAAGTTGTGCTGCTCTCATTTATAATATCACTTTGGTACTAAAGTAAATTCACCTCAAAAATAATTTAAATTGTACAGGTGTTTCGCGCTGCTACGTTTTGTCTTAGCTAAGAATTGCTAGCTCAGATAACGGATAGCCGAGAATCGTTCTCTGACGCTGGACTCCAAGCTTGCTCAAAGCAAACCAAGACGTCTTGCAGAAAGATTCCAATTTAGAAGTCAACGGTCAAGTGATCCGTTGAAATGTCTACTACTAACAACTACCAATTTCTTTACATCTTAGCCTAAAGAATCAATGTTAACATTTAGTCCAGGTAAAACGTTTTATGCCGTTCACACTGTGCAAGTTTTAACGATAGTGCACCATAGCTATTATATTGTTGAGAAACTAGTGACTAGTAAACCGTTCTATTAATTTGCAGTCAATTTTTTTCAATTTTGGCACTTCTGCCGCGACAAATGCGTATTTTGAAATAGAGCGATGTTGAGATTAAATTTGTCAACCATCAATTAATATTACAGCTAAATAAAAGCTACATCAGAAATTTAAAAAAAACATCGGTCAGCAGCCCCATTGGTAGGGCACCACGGAACTACGCAACTTGGCTGAAACATGAAATTAACTGTCGAGTCCTCATAATTGCTACCTGTAGTAGCCTGTTGGCACCATTTTGCAATATTGGAATCAAGATTTGTGTGGACAAGCTAAAAATATTCTTTCCTGATAAAGTCTCACGGGCATGTCAAAATAAGGGGTAGTCCTGTGTGATTGGGGGACATTGTATAAATGTGGGAGGGAAAGTTCTATCAATCGAATAAGGAAGTTAAGACAATCGATGCACCCAGCATCCAACTATCCATTTTTGTCAATTGTAAAAGATCTGTCGCAGCGTTGTGCCATTCTGGGAGGTAATGTTAACTTTTAAATTGCCTGTCTTGAGAAACCTCATATTGAGTTAGAACCAATTTCCGTTACAAGACGCTCTAACTGGACAATATACACTAACAGGGATTTTATCAATTTTGTTATACAAAAGCGTTTGGCTGGAATTGCGGAATAAGAGGTGCCCAAAAATTAAGCGATACTATATCTCAAAAACTAGCAGACTCAGCGCATGCAATACCGATTGATTTGAAGCAATAACCAAACAACCCCAACGTTCTTTGGAAGAAAAGAACGAGCAAAATGGAAAATATTAAGTAAGCAACACCTCCCCTGACGCGTTAGTGGTCTCAGCTCTTGCAGGTCGCTATATTCACACTCTAAATGATGTATTTATGGCCACACCAAGTGCTTAGAAATGTCAAAATGCACATTAAATTTAACAATGCTTTCTAGCTACTAAGTCTACAGTGAAGGTGTGCATATTGTTCGTTTGGCTTGATAGCTTTGATAACGTGTGCTTGACCCATTGACCTATGATTAACACCATGTGAACATATAAATAGCAGAAAATGCACCAGCTTCTTCAATGGTAACTGACCAACATGCATCTTCATCTGATACTCCACGTCCTGTTAGAGAGACTTGAGCACGTAAGAAATTTAACCAAACCAGGTCAGTTTGTGTTGCAGGAATGGTTTACTTGATTGCTGTGCTACCTAAAGTTGGCGAATCTGTGCTTTCAAATTAACTACAAAATATTACACACTCAGTTTCAGTGATGGAATCGACTGACAAAGAGTTGATTGGTGATGTGAAGACACTGATGCTGCGTTGCTTATCAGCGCCTTCATGTGATTCTAAGTGGTCCTACTTCAAGACTTTGGGCAACAAAAACACGCCGTGGAACGTCTCAATTATTCGGCCCAACAACGAGTCACTTTCTAATTCGTCAACACTGTACTCATTCAAATTGCGTGCTGATTACATGGAACTGGCGTCAGTCAGTTGTGCATCCGTAAGTGCAGTGAAGAACAAGATGACTTTATTTTTAATGCAAGTTCCGTGAATGCGTATATCTGTCTTTTCGCTACCCAACTACTTAATGAGGTCTAATGAGGTCTGGCGGGAAACAATTCTGCAATACCATAAATGCAAGTGTTCGTGAGATAAGGGCTGCTGTTATTTTACAGACAACGATTCAAGAGGTGGATGCCGGACTCCAAAGACGGCTTCCCAAGCTTCGTGGAACAATAGAAATTGCGCAATTTGTGCTACACGCTGACGTTAAATTCTACTCGGATGGCCGTGTTTATGTTAGCAACAGTAGACTTTTATTTGGTGATCTGGTGTCCTTTCCTGTAAATTTGCCCGACATAGCGCAAACGGAAATTATGCACTTGCTAAAAACGTACATTGATTCCGTCTGCTGATTTGTAAAAGCAAATATAACATTGAGGTTACTTTGTCCTTAGTGCTCACTAGGCGAAATGTGACTCCCATCATTGCGAATGGGGCTCGAGCCTAACCAGGTAGTAGTGTTTGATATCAAGGAAATACATGATCATAGAGATGCAAAATAATTTATCCACTTATACATGCTAGACGTCTTGAAAATAAACAGCACAAGTCTGCACCCACATTTTGCTGTGATTTGTAGTTATGAAATAGAAAATTTCAGTAAGGACATTTAGATCTTAAAAATATAACGCACCTAGATTGCAAATATGTGCATTTGAGACACTGTCTTGGTAAACTTCATTACTGACGAAGATCAACTAAGTAAAATCGGTACGTTTGTTTCCACGTAATGTAGTGTTTCCATTGTGATGGAAAATACGTCGATGGTAAACCCATGCAGCTAATTTGAGTGTTGTGATTAACAGCTCATTAATGGGGAAATACCAAGCAGTTCCCTTGAGTTTGTAAGTCAAATGTGCAGACATTTTGCTAATGCCATCGGTAAATATGAGCTGAATAAATGATTGAGCACTATAGACAGTCGGCATTTTCTAGTGGCTTAAATAAAATATTAGGCTAAACGCTACCAAAACTAGTATTTAGTTGGAACACCACATTGAATATGGCATTGCAATTCAATTTTCGCAAACCACAAATTGCAAATTAACTGACACACATTCATTTACCTGGTGAATCAGCCAATGTAAAGCCTCCATAACGCATGGATTTTAAACAGCGATTGTCAGGGGATTTAGCAATGTAAGACAAGGAAACGCGCAATACACTGCTTTTACAACAAGAAAAAAATGAATTTTACCAACAAACACAGCTTTGGATTAAAATAAGTGTAAAAAGTACTATCGATGAATTCCTAAATTTTATGTTTAAAATATTCGCTGCCCATAGGTGTTACACAACACAAATCGTGTTTCATTTAGAGGATTGAGCAAATGCAATGTTGATGACCACAAAATTTGCAGAAGTAAATATCAAACGTACACAGAAATGAGCATGAACTTAACGCTAAAACTACGTAGAAGCAAGGCACCCGTTGATTGTCACATGCAATTGACGTAGAGCGTGATTCACGAATGCGATACCATGTAATGTGGGCTGACGGCGATTACCTCGAAACCTCGGTGCGATTACAACTTTACTGCACTTTACGCAACTGAGTAACAGTACGAACAATTATTTTTTGAAGCTGCCGCTACTCACAAATATGTACGTTGCACAATACCTAAGGCATATATCGCACAGGCAGTTTTAGCTTTAGCGAGCCGAATGGCGTTAGTCACTCACAAGGCCTGAAGTTGCCTTGGATTATAATTCTGTGAATAGTTCAACTGCGCTGGGCCAGTTAATGGATGGTCCTAGTAAATGAATTACTGATACTGGAATTATCCATGATCACGGCTTAATAATTTATCTAGCCTGTGATTTGAATTTGTATTAAAATTCAAGGTGTTTGACAGCCAAGCTAATGAATATTCATTTGCAATCTAACAAGGTAAGAGGTCTGAAAGCTGAGATATATCTTAAAAGGGAAAAGTGGAAAAGTGTCCTTCTAGGGTTCACCGTTTTTAAATTCGACGTGTTGCTGTAACTCATGATCTCTCTAAAATTCGAGTGAAATTTTGTTAATTTTGCACATTCTTTGCAAATTTGGTATTGTGAGTTGATTTTAGGGAAGCGGTTCAACAAATCGTTAAATATATTTTCAACGTAATTAAGCGTGAAGCCTCATGCCATCTGACATGAACAATTGTTTTGTTCAAGCACAAATTAGGTAGTTAGTGCTTTAATGCCAGTGGTGTGAGGCCATGTCAGTAATTCAGACTTTTCAAATTGAGACATTAATCATTTTGCCTATCTCTTAGTAACAGCTTATTAACCAAGAGAAAGGCGACCATACATTAAAAACGTTGCACTGTTGCCTGTTTAATTAGAACGGTTTTTTTTCAAAGCAGATCTAAAATAAGTGGCGCTTGACGTTGCATAATTCATTTCTGTTTATTTTAACCCTATTTTCAGAACTAAGTGATAAAACGCAGAAAGCATTAGCTAGGCACCTCAAACATTCCAGTGTTGTTAGCGACACATGCAAGCGAGATTACTCTATGCGGTGCGTGCATTTCCCAGTTCTCGAATACAGCCAGTTTGAAAATGCAGGAAAATTTTAAATTCAGTAAACTTTTTCAGCATCAGAACCTGAAGTGTACTCATGATCAACATGTCGAAAGAGTATTAGTTTTGTTGAACTAAAACACACTTGAACACAAAAAAATGTATTAATTTGGTGCTTAAATGGCTGAGAACTGGTGTTTTTAGATATCTTTGATGCATTTGTATCACCTTTGAAATATTATGCTAAGGTAAATAATCGGTTCCACTGGAAAGGAATAGTTTAAATCCTAAGCAGTTAGATTTGAAAAGGGCTTTAACACGAATTTGTGCGAACTGAAAATTGGAGATTTACCTGAACTTAGAAATTATGGAATGGCATTGGCACAAAATGAAGGTGAGTCACCTCACTTGCATTTCAGCAAAACCACGTATTTTGACACTTGAGGAGCAATACGCTGGACTAGAAGTTTACCTCAAACAATGTTGCACTTACATCACCTTATTGACGCAAGACGTAAATTGTTCTACAATTTTACAGACAAAGTAAAGCAAATATTACTGAAACAATTAAAATTTTAAGGCAAAAAGATCCTGCGACACCGAGAAAATGCCTAACGCCCAATAAAAATTTATTGCCTGCTTCTAAACAGGCAAAATCACTAGGCTTCCAAACATTCAAAGGCACTTCGCCTCCACGTCACGCCACCTGACATGCACAAATTCTGTGTGCAAGTAAAAAAAACCGCAGTTAAATAATTATTAGCGCTTTAATGCCAGTGGTGTGAGGTCATGCAAGAAAATTCAGACAGCTGTTAAATCATGGGATTCTGCATTTTTCAGAATAATTTCGTTGATCACGCATTCCTTGCGAACCAGTAACTATGGTGCTAAAGCTGACGTAAAACCAACCAATGAGGTACGCTTGTCTCTTATCAACAGCCAACCCATCCTCGGTGATAGCATTTATTTTCGTTGCATTTCTAGCAGGCTAAATGAAAGAACCGTGGTAAAATTACTAAAATCTCACATCGATTCTATGTGCTATTTATCATGGTAAATTTACAATTCAGTTGCACCTGTCGTTAGTGTCAATAAATTAAACACAATTGCGTTTTTAACAAACAAATTCAAATGGGTATTTTATTTACGTGGTCGAACTTGTAAGCAGAGAAGAGAGCAAGTTTAATATTAGTGGTTTCTGACCTTGCAAAATTCCTTTCTGTTTGCTTTAACCATTGTTGCAACACTAAACGGAAAAACGCAGAAAGTAATAGCTAGGTGGCTTAACCATTCAGGCGTTGTTAGCAACACGTGCAATCAAGACTACCCGATGTGGTTTGTGCATTTTGAGTCATCGAATCCAGCCAGGCAGAAAATGTAAGCAAATTTTAATTTTTGACAGATGTTTTGGCATTAGAACTTAAAGCGTACTTGCGATCTATCTGTCATAATAGTAATTGTGCTGGTTGTACAAAAACATGCCGGAACATCAGAAACTGAATTAATGAAGTTTAAATGGCTCCGCATAAATAGTGTCTTATAGTATTTCTGATGTATTTGCATCACCTTTTTACATATCATGCTATAGCAACTAATCTAGTTCAGTTAATAGGAATATTAATATCCTTAGTAGTTTGATTTTAAAAAAAAGGCTTTTAAATGATTTCGCGTGAATTGAGAATCGAAGCTTTGGCAGAACTTTGAAATTAGGGAATAACATCGATGTAATATCCAGTCACCTAATAAAAGTCTACTGTTACTAACATAAACACGGCCTTTCAAGTCGGATTTATTGTCAGTTTGTAGCACAAATTGCGTAATCGCAACTGGACCATGAAGAACGGGCAACAGTCCTTGTTGTTCGGTATCTGCCTGTCGTATTGTTGCCTTTAAAACTTAATAGACGCTTTCTGAGAATTTCACAACTGTTGTCACTGCACGTGCGGGTTCACAATTGACTGACTTCAGTTCTGTGCAATTCGTACGCAATTCAAATGAGAAAAGTGTTGATGAATCAGAAAGTGAATCGTCGTTGGATCAAACAATTGTGATTTTAAAAGGCACGTTTTTGTTGCCCACTGTCAGTTTTCTTAGTT